>JAOQML010041463.1:0-10710 GCA_027568935.1 Erythroxylum urbanii
ATTATACTTAATTATATTTAAAATTTTAATAGGAATTGACAATAGAATGTAACATGATATTATTATGGAAGTTTAAGAGGTCAAGTAATAATTTTAAAACTTTTAAGGAGATTTTTCAATAATTTTCCAAACTAACAAGGGGATCTAAAGTAATTAACTATGATATTTATATAGTAACAACACAAACATGGATTTTGTTTGATGATAATAAAATAATTGATTGTTAATGATTATTTTTATATAATAGATAGACTAAATATTAAGAAGATCAAATTTTACCATTCAAACTAACTTTTTTTAAAAAATCAAGTGGATAAAGATCCTTGGAGAAGATTAAAAAAGACTTAACATGATGTTCTAAAATTTTTGTGATAAGTGTAAATTGCATCGTGTTTTAAGGCATAGTTTGATATGTGTTTAGCTGTTACTTCAATCATTGAGTATGTGTTTAGGTTAGAATTATGTTAGTTTGTTAATTATTTATATTTTAAGTTTTTTATGGGTTAATACAAATATTTGAGCCTAAATATTAACTTTTTGAGGTACCTTGATGTGTTTGCCAGTATTTTAGTGTCAACATCGAAGAACTGAGGAGTTTTGGAGACATTCAGGCTAAATCAACTGGCCACAATCATGGCATTTCAGGCTCGATCGTGACAGAAACACCAAATTTGGCCTACAATCGTGGCCACGATTGTGACAGAAGCCCAGGGAACGGCCCATGATCAAGGCCTATATGGCCACGGTCTTGGCCTGTGTCAAGCAGATTCACAGACACCCAAGAACGTCAAGTTTTGAGGGATTTTTTAGACCTTTCAGACCTTAAAAACCATAGGGTTACCCAAAACACAACATGATATTTAAAGAACAACAAAAGAGGTAGAGAGGGAGCTTTCGCATCAGCCACCTTGAGAAACCCTATAGAGAAATCGTCAAGAGATAAAGGAAGAGAAGAAGGAAGAGAGAAGAGGAGAAGAAGTTCACTGATTAGGAGGTTTCCTAACGTCACTGCCTCCCATCATCCATTTTAGATTGTATTTACTGTTATTTTCAGTTTTATCATTGTATTGAATAGTTGATGATAGGATCTAGAATGTTGAGGATATTTTAAACTCACCTTCGGAATCCTATTCTTGAATTAAAGAGAATCTGATTGTTTACGTTTTTATTAGATATTGTTGTGGTTTGATTCTATAGTTGTATAATTCAATAATAAACTGAGAAGGTGAATCGAATGAAAAATGATTAAATTGGGCTAACGATAATTAGGTGATTTAATAGAAACCAGAACTGAATCAGATCTAGAAATTGTATGAAGAGAGATTTCGTATAAGTTTCTGATACTTTATTAGAGAACTTCAGAACTAATTAGGGTTTTGTATAGGTTGTGAATTGAGAGATTGCAACCTCCATAATCTGATTAGGGTTTATGATTTAGGGTTAATGGTTATAACTCGAGAGAAAGTAATCAATCCTAGGACAGCCTAGAACCAACAATTCGATAATTCATAATAAGTTAGGTTAGCATTAAGGATAGGTAAAATTCCCTTTCTCTCAATTGGTAACTTCCTTTGATTTATTCTTGGGTGTGTTGCAATTGCTTAGTAATTAGTATTTTCATGATTGAATTAAATTCTCATTTTAGTTTCGTTGCATCTTAAATTTTTTTATTTGTGTCTGGCCTTAGATTTTAGGATTAGATTAGTTCCCTCCTCGTGAAATCGACACCTTTGGTACTATACTACCCATCCGCACAGTTGCATATTATTGAAGGTTAATAATTAAAACTTACACATAACCAAACCACGATCAAGTTTTTGGCGTCATTGTCGAAGAGGCAAATAGTTTATTTCTTTAGTCTAAGGCGTTTTAATTACTTTTTAGTTTTTGTTCTTTCTTTCTATTTCTGAATTCGTGCTCTCGTATGAAGACAACATTTAGAAGAAGTTTGATTTGTGTAGGTAAAACCTTAGAGCTAGATATCACTCAATTAAAATGATTAATTAGGAAAGCTCAATGTGAAGAAGAAGAACAAATCGCAAAAGCAATAATGGCTGAGGAATTTTATCATGACTTGGATCATAGAGCGAACCAAGGACGTCAACAAAGAACCCTTATGGATTTCATGAGACCAAGGTTCATTTCGACTAACCAAGGAGTAGCTAGGCCACCCGTACAAGCAGTCTCTTTTGAAATTAAACCAACCCTCCTAAATATGGTTTAATAGAATATGTAATTCTGAAGACTAACGAATGAAGATCCCAATGCACATATAGTAAACTTCCTTAAAATCTATAATACCTTTCAATGCCATCAGATGTTGGAGGATGTGGTAAGAATTAGGCTTTTCCCTTTTACCTTAAAAGAAAGAGAAAAGGCCTGGTACCATTCCCTCAACCCATCCAATGTCACCATTTGGGATCAACTAGTTCGTGCCTCTTTAGACAAGTATTTTCCCCTTACCAAGACCAATAAGATTATCAAGGAGATTACCAAATTCTAACAAAGTGATAGGGAATCGTTCTATAAAGTGTGGGAACGATATAAGGACTTGTAACGAAAATGCTCACACCATAACATACTTAATGAGTTTTCGTTGCAAACATTCTATAATAGAGTAACCCTACATATGAGAGGCACAATTGATGCATCTTCTGGAGGATCACTGATGAGAAAGATGGTAGATAGAGGAGATGGTAAGTAATTGCTACCTATAGACAAATGACGGGAGTAGACAACCCACTACCTTCCAAGAACAATAAAGAGTTATAGTTGTTGATCAAATGACAGAGATGCAAGCGAAAATTGACAACTTAACTCCACAACTCAACTCCACAACTCAACAATATAAAGGCTTCATCCTCATCTTCGGTAAAAGTTGTGCAACTAAAATATGAACTCTATGGAAAGATGGACCATGATATGGTGACTGCTTCTTGATGAAAGATAACGATTCAGAGCATGTTAGCTATATAAAACTCAATATGGAAGAGGAGGGGGAAACAATCCCTACTCCAACGCATACATCCCTGGGTGCAAGAATCACCCTAACTTCTCATGCATAAACAATGCTGGAGGATAATTCAAACTCCAAGGATACCCATGTTTCCAACAAGATAAACCAAGCTTAATGAAATCCAAGATGGATAAAATTTTAGACAAGCTTGGAACCTTAGATAATGCACAAAAGATTCTGGAAGGAAGATTTGAACAAGTAATAAAGAAACATGCCTCTTCAATCCACAATCTAGAGGTCGAAGTAAACTAATTGTCAAATGCTTTCTTTACATGAAGTATGGGAATTCTTCCTAGCACTTCAGAAACAAACCGAGGGAGCAATTAAAGGTTATTACACTTCGAAGTGGGAAGGAACTTGAACCACCACAAAGACAATAAAAGACCTCTTCCCTCCTGTTAAGAAAGATCAAGAAAAGGAGAAAGAAGAGAATATGAGTGAATACCCTCCTTATGTTGCTCCTCCACCATATCCACCCAAGATTCCTTTTCCTCAATGATTACAAAAGAAGAAGTAGGATGCACAATTTGAAAATTTCTTTGAGAAATTAAAGGCATTACAGATAAATCTCTCATTTGTAAAGGCTTTGGAACATATGCCTAAATATGCAAAACTTTTTAAGGATGTATTATTAAAGAATCATACTTGGGAAAATAATCAAACAATAGCTCTAACTAGCACTTGCAGTTGTATAGTCACCAGCTGAAGGCCATCTAAATTGAAGGATCCAGGGAGTTTCACAATACGTTGTGTTGTTGGTGAATTTGAATTCACAAAGTGCTTGCGAGACTTAGGAGCAAGTATTAATCTGATTCCTTTATCAATATTCAGGAAGTTGGGGTAGGGTAAGGTCAATCCAACATTGTTGTTAATTTAGTTGGATAATCAATCTATTGAAAGATCATTTGATATAGTGGAAGAAGTTCTTATGCAAGTGGACAAGTTCATTATTCCTGTAGATTTCGTAGTTCTCAATTTTGAAGAAGATAAAAATTGTCTACTGATACTTAGTCGATAGTTTACGAATATAGGGAAAGCCATAATTAATGTTCATGAAGGGAAATTAGCACTTCAAATAGACAAAGATTAGACCAAATTTAGTATGAATAAGGCTTTAAAGAACCCAACAGCAAGCAGTGCAATCATGATGGTTGAAATTATGGATCAAAATTTGCAAGAACAAGTTGAGAATTGCATCGCAGAAGTACAGTCAGTAGCAACAGAGACAAATAATGGATATGAGAAACTTAAGTCTAAAGGAGATGATGAGATGTAGTAGTTAGATGTTCAAATGCATCAAGATAAATTAGTCTAAACTAAAGCACCCATACCACCATCCACAGAAAAACCACCCATATTAGAACTTAAACCTTTACCTACACATCTCAGATATACCTTTCTAGGTGAAGGTTAAATGTTACAGATAATCATCTCTAATCAATTAAATGAGAAATAAAAAAGTAAGGTGGTAGTAATTATAAGAAAGTGAATGAAAGCCATCAGATGGTAGATTTCTAATATTGGAGGTATAAGCCCAAATGCTTGCATGCACCGAATAAACCTCGAGGAAGGACGTAGAACGGTGAGAGAGTGCCAACAAAGGTTGAACCCTAATATGAAGGAGGTGGTCAAGAAGGAAATAATGAAAATTTTAGATGTAAGGATAATTTATCCCATCTCCGATAGTGAATAGGTCAGTCCAACACAATGTGAACCTAAAAAGAGTGGAATAATAATAATAGAAAGTAAGAGTGGAGAAGTAATTTCAATAAGAACGGTCATAGGATGGAGAGTGTACATAGATTATCGCAAACTCAACTCAGTGACTAAGAAAGGTCATTTTCCTCTCCCGAGTATAGACCAAATGATATAAATTGTGGTTGGTCATTCGTTTTATTATTTCTGATATGGATATTTAGGATACAATCAGATCTTCATCTACGTTGATGATCAAGAAAAGACCACATTCACCTGTCCTCGTGGTACCTTTGCACACAAACGAATGCCTTTTGGACTCTATTATATGCTAGTTACATTTTAAAGATGTACGATGCATATCTTCGCCAATATGATCAAAGATATAATGGAGGTGTTTATGTGTGATTTTTCAATTTTTGGAGACTCTTTTGAAATATGTTTAACCAATTTGGACGGAGTTCTTCAAAGATGTGAAGAGTCATACTTAATGTTGAATTGGGAGAAATGCCATTTTATGGTGCAAGAAGGGATAGTACTAGGGCATAAAATCTCACACCAAGGATTTGAACTCGACGGACCAAAAATATAAGTTATAGAGAAACTTCCACCGCCAAGCAATGTAAAAGGTGTGTGAGGATTCTTAGGTTATGTAGGATTTTACTATCAATTTATCAAAGACTTATCGCAAATTGCATGACCTTTGACAAACCTTATAGTCAAAGATGTGCCTTTCTTGTTTGATGACAAATGTATGTTTGCCGTTATCAAACTAAAGGAGGTATTAACATCAACACCAATTCTATAGCCACCGGATTGGACACTTCCATTTGAGGTTATATGCGATGTAAGTGACTAAGCTATAGGTTATGTATTAAGCCAAAGGAAAGATAAAAGGTTGCATGTGATCTACTATGCCAGCAAGACCCTTGCAAGACCTCAACTTAATTACACTACTATAGAGAAGGAATTGTGGTAGTGTACATATGTGATAAATTTTGACATACCTTTTGGGATCAAAGGTAATCATATTCACCGTTCACGTGGCATTAAAATACCTTTTCAACAAAAAGGATACAAAACTAAGGTTCATTCAATAGGTGTTACTTTTACATGAATTTGATTTAGAAGTGAGATAAAAAAAGGGAGCCAAAAATATGGTTGTAGACCACTTATCTAGACTGAAAGGAAGGGAATGCAAAACAAGCGAAGATACTAATGAAAATTTCCCTGTTGAAACCTTGATGCTACTCGAAAGTTTGGCTACATCATGGTTTGTTGATGATTTGAATTATGTTGCTAGTAGTAAACTTCTTTCTAATTTATCTTACTAGCAAGGAAAGAAATTCCTATATGATTGTAACCAATATCTAGGACATCTTAAAGAGATGTCATAAAGTTTAATATGTTGGACGTTATGGAGCTAACAAAATGACAGCTTGGATGCACGAGAGTGGATTTTATTGGCCACAATTGTTTAAGGATGCTTAGACTTTCGTGGTACAATGTGATCGATGCAAGAGAATAGGTAACATCTCCAAAAGAGATTAGACGCCTTTATCCAACATTTTAGAAACAGAAGTCTTCGATGTATGGGGCATTGACTTTATGGGTCATTTCCCATCTTCAATAGGAAAAATGTACATTTTAGTGGGGGTGGATTATGTCTCACGTTGGGCTAAAGAAGTGGCATCTCCATCCAATGATGGAAAGGCAGTGAAAAAGTTCATAAAATGGCTATTCAACCAGTTTGGAGTGCCACGTATGATAATAAGTGATGAAGGTACACATTTTTGCAATAGATCTTTTGATGCCCTCTTAAAAAGATATGGAGTGCACCACCTTGTTACTACACCTTACACATCTATAGACTAGTAGCCAAATAGAAGTTTTCAACTAGGAGTTGAAATGAAATTTGGAAAAGACAGTGAACAACTTTAGGAAGGATTAGGCAATAAAGCTAAACGATGCCTTATGGGCTTATAGGACTGCTTTCAAAATAGCTATCGGAACAATTCCTTATAGGCTTATGTACGAAAAAGTTTATCCTTTGTCTGTAAAACTAGAACATCGGGTGTACTAGGTGATAAAAGCATTAAACTTTGATTGGAAGCAAGCAAGCGAAAAGCGACTTTTGCAAGTGGACGAACTTGAAGGGTTTCGTTATAATGCGTAAAAAAATGACAAACTCTACAAGGAAAAAGTAAAGAAATGGCACGATTCTTGTCTTAAGCAAAAGGAATTTAAAGTAAAAGATGTAGTTCTTGAAGTAAATCACTTGTTAATATAGAAATCATGTATGATATGTAAAATACACAAGAAGGGGGGTTGAATTGTGTTAAATCGTCTAAGATATGAATCTTTAAAAACTTATTGATTTTCTTGGAAAATTTAGACAATTACAAGTTTAAACAATGCACTTAATTTGATGAGTAATGCAATAGAAAAAATTAGTATCTATTCTTCTAAACAATAAGAAAATTAAAAAGGTAAGAGTTAGAGAACATGACACCACGATTTATACTGGTTCACCCTTAACCTTGGGCTACGTCCAGTCCTCAAAGTTTGTCTGAGATTTCACTATCTCCGTCAATGTTACAAGTATTATTTCTACACTTGCAGAGCCTCTTTAGGTCTCTTTCACAAAGTATTCTTTATCTGCTTCCTTAGCCTCTTCAGGCTATAGCCTTCCTTTCTCTCGAAAAGATATTGTTTGAGTTTTCACACTCACGTTACAGATATATTTGCTCTCTTTCTTTCTTTCTTTTCTCTCAGAATATTTTTTCACAGCATAAGCACTTGAGCAAAGAATTTCTCTTGAGTATTTTTGTACAATCAAAATTCTCATTGAATTCTACGACTACGACTAATATTTATAGCCTAAGTCTCCAATGATCTTCTTGAGAAATCTGCTTGTCGAGTCTTATAAAGTCTGTTATTAGTTGAGTCCTGTAACCAACTCTAACTAACTGACGTTCTTAGCACACTCTTCAATTACATCGACTTGTTTAGATTTGTATGCTTTGTATGATGTTTTAGACTTGATCACTTCTTTTGATTTGCCTTATTAAGCTTTTACTTAAGTATCGTCTTGATTTGACGATTTGTGCCACTTATATTTATTTGCGCACTTAACAAGTTCATCAAAAAAGTTCATACACTTCTATTATTATTATTATTATTATTATTATTATTATTATTATGTGACATTCATCAAAATTAGTAGAAGAAGTAAAGACTTAATAACTTAACAGTTTTGCTATATAATTCAAGGTTGCAGATGTTCCCAGTAAATCTAAAATCTCGATAGAGTGGACCTTTTACGATCATCAAGTTTTAGATCGTGGAGCCCTCAAACTGGAAAATGCTAGCAAGGAAACTTTTAAGGTCAACAGGCATTGTTGCAAGCTATCCCTCAGATGCCCAAAGTCAAGGAAGTGATCTCCTTCTGTTCGAACAACTAATATATCTCTATAGATGTAAGGTCACGCTAATGACTATAAATTAGCACGTTCAGTAGTTCAATTGAAATTGTTAGTTTTAGTTAGAGTTGTTTTGAATTTTAAATAAAACTTTAGTAATTTTAATTGATTTGGGATCACTAATTCTCTCACTCTATTTAAGTAATTCCAAGATAACAAAACAATCTCAAATGTCCAATTGCCACCTCCGACACCATCCTTACCTCTACCACCGTGAGCCTTTATTTTTAGCCCTTTTCTTTTAAAGTTAGTCTTTATTTTTGTTTCTGTTTTATTTTATTTTATGTTGCTTATCATCATGTGCGTTTGTTTGTCTCCTTCTCATATTAAGGATAATGTGTTGCTCAAGTGTGGGGAGGGCTATGTGTTTTACTTTGAGTGTGAATTTTGCATATTGTATGATAGTTTGTTAGGTTGCATATTGTGAATTGTGTGAATGTATCGATAGCTTAGATGGATTGAAATTGATTTAATTTTGAACATAATTTGTTAGGTTGTGAAGAGTCATTAACTTGAGAAATTATTGATCTAGGTTCTTTGGCTAAAATATGCAAGTTAATTAGGATTTAGTGTTAATTTATCTCCACATAAGTTGTCACATTCATTCATAATTTTAGGTCTTTCAACTTAATAACTTAGCAAGTATTTTTTTCACAAAAACAAATAGCTAAAACAACAAGGTGGGCATTACTTAAAAAAAGTGTTTGTTAATTTTAAATAAACAACTATTTCTCTAGCCTTCGGGTTACAAATAGGGCTAATAGCTAATTGAGAACGTGATGTAGCCAAGTAACTGGATTGACACGAATCATAAATGTGTGCCTTCGCGTTGAAAAGCTAAAATGACATTCTAACCAAGTAACTTAATAAAAACATAACTTCGTCGAGTAACTGGATCAACATTCATCACCAATGTTTTCCTCTATGTAAAAAGATTAGGTCCATATCCACAAAAAGTAAATAAAAAAAATGGTTTCTAATAAAACCTACCGAACTTAAAAGTAGCTTGACTTTTCATGAAAACATACTTAGGAATAGTTACAAAGTTTTAAGGACCAAATAATTATTAATATGCATGTATAATTGAAAGGGGTTAATAAACTTATCATTTAACTTTTGATTGATATGTATATTTAGTCCAAAACTCCTACACGCAAATTTTACATGATAATGATTTAGAATAACTTGAATGATTGTGTTTAAAGTTAAATTTATTTGATGAAGTTGAAGCCATTGTCTCATTACTCAATAATGTGCTTTATGATTCTATGTTGCTTATTGTTTTGTTTGCTTGAGGACAAGCAAACGTTTAAATGTGGGGATGTTGATAAGTATAAATTGCATAATGTTTTAGGGCATGGTTTAAATCATTGAGTATTTGTTTAGGTTAGAATTAAGTTAGTTAGTTAGTTATTTATGTTTTAAGTATTTTATAGGGTAGTACAAGTCTTTAAGCTTAAATATTATCTTTTTAAGGTACCTTGATGTGTTTGCTAGTGCTTTAGGGTCAACATCAAATAATGGAGGAGTTTCGGAGATATTCGGGCCGAAACAACGACCTATGATCGTGGCATGTCAGGACACGATGATGACAGAAGCACCAAATTTGGCTCACGATCATGGCCTACATGCCATGATCATGATAGAAGCCTAAGAAATGGCCCATAATTATGGTCTACGGGGCCACGGTCATGGCTTACGTCGGGTAGACTTATAGACACTTAAGCAAGTCAAGTTTTAAGGTATTTTTTGGATCTTTCAGACTTTGGAAAAACCCTAGGTTACCTAAAACACAAGAGGATATTTAAATAACAATAAAAGAGGCAGAGAGGGAGCTTTTGCATCAACCATCTTGAGAAATCCTAGAGAGACATCATATAGAGATAGAGGAAGAGAAGAAGGAAGAGAGAAGAGGAGAAGAAGTTGACTCAAAGTACTTCCTAGATTTGGATGTTTCCTAACATGCCTTCTGTCATCTATTTTAGATTGTATTTCCTGTTATTTTCAGTTTTATCATTATATAGAATTGGATTGAAGATTTGATAATATGATCTAGAATTTAGAGGATATTCTAAACTCACCTTCGAAATTTTATTTTTGAATTAATGAGAATCTAATGTTTATGTGTTTATTGGATATTCTTGTGATTTGATTCTACGATTGCATAAGAAATGAATAAATTGGACTAACGAGAGTTAAGTGATTTAATATAAACTAAAATTGAATCAGATAAAAAAGTTGTGCCAAGAGAGATCTTGTATAAGTTTTCGATAGTTTATTAGAGAACTTCAGAACTAATTAAGGTTTTAGATAGGCTGTGAATTGAGAGATTGCAACCTCCATAATTTGATTAGGGTTTAATATTTAGAGTTAATGGTTATAACTCGAGAGAGAATAATCAGCCCTAGGACAGTCTAGAACCAATAATCTGATAATTCATTGTAACCCCCCATCACCCTGGGATACGCATCGGGACGCCCGTAGGTCATTCCGACACATAACCTAAGATAATGGAAC
>JAOQML010041499.1:0-10709 GCA_027568935.1 Erythroxylum urbanii
TTATATTCTCTCTAAACCTTTAAACCAATTATATAATTTTATTTGGTCTATATTATTAATATCATATTTTTAATTATGAATTATGTTTATAATTAAGGATCTTTTTTTTAACAAACACTTACAAAAGAAATATGAAATTTTTTATTTAAACAAGAAATTAAACTTCACTTATACGTATAACGTAAAAGACAACAATGATTTTATTAGATTAGGGAAAATTGAGTGATTTTACTTTAACTTAATGTGCAAATGGTTGGAGGACTTTTACTAGAGAAAAAGTGATGACCGTCTTTCAACTTTCGCAAAGCAGGAAATTTTGTACACTGTTACGTTCATTAAAAAGATTTTGGTTAAAAGAAGAGTAAAACACTCACTTTCAGTTGCTGATTAGTTTAATAAGCTATTTTGATTTGGTTGAATAGCAATTTTTGCACAACCTGAAACTCTAATCATGACTGTGACAAAAGCTATAACTATATATAAATCAATCAATTAATGTTAGTCAAACACCTCAAAGGTTGTCGAGCCCCCTATTTATTTACAAGAGTCAAAACCAGTAGCTTATCTAGTTTCCCCTTAACCATGTTCTTAATTTTTATCAATAATTTTCTTTTTCAAAAAAATAAACTTGCAATTTCCAACCTTTGATAACAACATAGTAAATTAAACTCTCCTTTTCTAGAAAGGAAGCGGTACCATATCAACTTGCTAGTGATTTAGTAATATACTAATTAATTTCCAGCCTTTGATAATATCATAGTAAAAAAATTCTCCTTTTCTAGAAAGAAAATGCCTCAGATAAACTTACTTATGATTTAGTTACATACTATTAGACCTATAAACTTTGGAGCACTTCTCAGTGACCTTCACGATACGCCTTAGGAGGAAGGCTAGCTGGGTTAAACGCATGAGGGAGGCATGCGAAAATACTAAGGCAAACAAGGGTGAGTGGGATAGGACTTAGTGTGAATTTTGGTAAAGTCTCAGACCTTATGGAGATTGACTCAACCCAGGCTAAGGACTTCATAGACTAAAGACTTAGTCGATGCTTAGATGAATGGACCACAACTAGTGGACTTGTTACGGGAAGCATTGGATTAAGCCAGTATGTTACATGGGCTTTTGCAAGATCACACTGCATCATCAGTTGATAGAGATCGTGGGGAGATCTTAGATAATGTGGCAACAACTAAGAGTTAGAGTTGTAGTCGGACTTAACATCTAAAGATAGTGGAGATCTTCGAGGATAAGGGTACTAGTTTCCTATTTGAATGTAAACTCTATCTTTCTATTATCTTGTAGATTCTATCTTATCAGTTAGAGTCCTATTTAGATGGGTGTGTCATCCAATTGGTCCATATGATGTAAGCTGATAGAGATAGACGTGAACTTAGCACGATCTTAGGCAGTTCAATTTAAATGAGATTTTGAATGTACTTGGCTTCTAAGTTAGAATGCTTATATATAGCTTATTCGAGCTTTGCTCTCATAATTCAGTCTGGTAGAGAGCATTCCTTGTACTCTTTGGAGAGAAAGTAATATAAAGGTTGTTTTACCGTATCTCTCTTATTCCCTTATTGCCTTTATTGCTTCTATAGTATTGTTTCTTCAGGTGTGTGAGTTAAGCACTTCAAGGGTTGTTGAAAGCTAAAGTCTTGCTTAAGCAGACCTAAGTGAGGCTACCGTGCAAAGGTTGTTGGCGATCAACTTTGGTGAAAGTTTAAGTCCCAAGGTGACCTTTTTATCAACTAGTATTAGAGCCAAATTTTGGGATGGTAGTAGGCAACTTGACAGAATGAGTGACTAGGGTGGAGGTACTCATTGGGTCAATTCCTCAAGGGGAGGAAAAGGTCATATCTCATAATATTTGATTCAAGATGTTGAAGGCAGGACTCTAACAGTTGCAACAATAGATGGCGGATTTGTTGAAGGCACAAGAGGAGGCCCAATTAGAGATCACTGTACTGAGGCATGTCGTTGCAACGCTAGATGTTGATTAGGTTGAAAGCTCCACACCACAACTTTCATCTGTGAAGGTACGTGAACCCAGGGTGTTCAAAGGTATGTAGGACACTAAGGTATTGGAGATTTTCTTGTGGGATATGAAGCAGTACTTTGCAGCTGTTAGGGTATTCGATACTGAGAAGGTTAATATGATGGCTATGTGCTTGGATGGGGATGCCAAGCTCTGGTAGAGGAGGAGGACCTTTGTGAAGATTAGTACGGGTAGAACTCTCATGGAAACATGGGTGCAGATGAAGAAGGACCTCAAAGATTAGTTCCCTCCCATAAATACTTTTTGACTCGCGAGAGGTGCCTTAAAGATTCTCAAGTGAGATGAATCGGTAAGAGACTATGTCAAATCATTTAGTTCTCTAATGCTGGATATTGAGAATATGTCAGACGAAGATAAGCTCTTTAATTTTCTATCCAGGTTACAATCATGGGATCAAATGGACTTACGGAGGCAAAATGCGAAGGATGTGGTTGGTGTAATCGCGACCGCTGATGACTTGATGGATTTTAGAATGGAGAAAGAATCTAAGGCGAGCTCCTCAAATTCTTCCAAGGGTAGAGGCCACGCCCAACAGGAGAAAACCGAGGGGAAGAAGACGAAAGACTCCAAGAAGGGGGATTTCAAGGGTAAGGGTAAGCAGAACGGTGACTCTAAGAGTAGGGAGATGTCCTTAAAGAAGGGTAAGGTTGCTTGTTACTTGTGCAGCGGTCCACACTTTGCCTGAGAATGCCTGAGAAAAGAGAGATTGAATACCCTAATTGTCGAAGATGACAATGAATCTTCAGAAGATGTGGCATTAAATCTGACCACCTTGCTTAATACGGTTAGTAGCAAGTCAGTTCCCTTTGATAGACTAATGTACGTGGGTGTATAGGTTGAGGAGAAAGATGTGACCACAATGTTGAATACAAGTGTAACCCACAGTTTCTTAGCAAAAAGGATGGTTCAAAAGTTGGGCATAAGGGTGTCCAAGGCCCCAATGAAGATTAAAACCCCTGCAGGGAAGGCACAAATAGTTGCAGGAATTGCTTACAACGTTCCAATTAGAATTGGAAGTTGACATGTCAAGATGAACTTCATTATCATACCATTGGAGGATTTTGAGAAGATATTGGGGTCGATTTACTCAAAGTAGCAAAGGTGGTGATCCAAGTTTGCAAGGTATAATGTTAATGAACGATCAAAATTCCTTCTACGTGAATTTTTGTAGGTTTGATGGTGGAACGACGAATGTTACTTCAGTAGGACATATTTCAACCATAAGCATCGAGAAAGGGTTGAAGAAAGGCACAGGGACCTATCTCGCTGCCATGTGGGAAATCAACGAAGACCATGTGGTGGAAGTTCCTGATACAGTTGTAAGTTCATTGAGGGAGTTTTGGGAGGCGATCACCAAAGAGTTGCCAAAACTCTTCTCCCTCATTGTGAGGTAGATCACAGGATCAAATTGATTCCTAGAGCGATCCCACCTGCACATGCCCCATATAAGATGTCCCCGATGGAATTAGTAGAACTTCATAAACAAATTGGTGAGTTGTTAGAAGTAGGGTTCATCCAACCATCTAAAGCCCCATACGATGCCCTGGTATTGTTTCAGAAGAAGCAAGACGGTAAACTTCAGATGTGTATGGATTATCGAACATTGAACAAGGTAACGATCAAAAACAAGTATTTGGTGCCTTTGATTCAGGATTTGATGGATAGGTGTCAAAGGCTAAGGTATTCACTAAGTTAGATCTTCGGAGTGGGTATTGGCAAGTGCGGATAGCTGAGGGTGATGCACAAAAGACAACATGCTTAACTTGGCATAGATCCTACGAATTTTTAGTTACGCCATTTGGATTAACTAACGCCCCAGCTACATTTTGCAACGTTATAAACAATGCGTTGTATGACTTCTTGGATAAGTTTGTGGTGGTCTACTTAGACGACATCGTGGGGTATAGCAATAACATGGTAGAACATATGGAACACTTAAGGTGGGTGTTCAAAAGACTAAGGCAACACAAGCTTTACGTGAAGATGGAGAACTGTAAGTTTGCCCAGTTGGAGATCAGATTCTTGGCACGTGGTGAGCAAAGGTCAGATGAAGATGGACTCGAGGAAGGTGAAAGCGATAGTTGAGTGGTGGGCTCCCACGACAGTACAAGAATTACGGAGTTTTCTTGACCTGGTGAACTACTATAGGTAGTTCATTATGAGATACTCTAAGAAAGAGGCGCCATTGACGGACTTGCTGAAGAAGAAGCAAGAGTGGTGTTGGTCGAGTTCATGTGAAGAGGCATTTGAGAAACTTAAAGCCACTATCTTAACCGAACCTGTGTTGAAGCTGCCCATGTTTGATCTTTCATTTAAGGTACATATTGATGCTTTGGACAAAGCCATTGGCGAAGTCCTTATACAGGAGGGTCATTCGATAACATTTGAGAGCCGAAAGCTCAATAATGCAGAGCAGCGTTACTCGACGCACGAGAAGCAGATGCTTGTGGTGGTACATTGCCTTAAGACATAACAACTATATTTGCTGGGAACAAGGTTCATTGTTCGAACGGATAATGTTACTAACATGTTTTTCAGGACCCAAAAGAAGTTATCCACAAAATAAGCCTGGTTGCAGGAGTTTCTTGCTGAGTATGACTTTGTGTAGGAACATAAATTGGGGAGGCACAACAACGTGGCAGATGGTTTAAGCAGGAAGAGGGTGGAGTCTAACCTATTAGAGCAAATTAAGGCGGCAACTCCATTAGACACCATCTACTGTAAGTTGATTTCTCAAGTTAAGGAAGGTGTTGTACGCAGGTTTTGGCTCGATGATGATGGGTTTTTGATGACTAAGAATAGTCAAGTATATATGCCGAGCTTTGGTGGATTGTAGAAATTATTATTGAAGGAGACGCATGACTCACAATGGGCCAGTCACCCAAGAGTCCAACGGATGATAGCGCTCCTATCTGTTCCTATTTTTGGTCAAAGATGGAGAATGACGTAGAAAGTTACATCAAGACGTGCCTCATTTATCAGTTGGATAAGCCGGAAAGAAAGAAGGAATCTGATTTGCTATGGCCCTTATCCATCCTCGAGAGATTGTGGATGTTAGTTTTAATAGATTTCATTAGTGGGTTTCCAAAGGTAGACAACATGGCCTCAATCATGGTGGTGGTTGACAGATTCTCCAAGTATGCGATCTTCGTGCCAACTCTTGTGACTTGTCCCTCAGATGTTGCAACTAAGTTGTTATACAAGAATGTGGTCAAATATTTCAGAGTTCTAATGGATATTATGAGCAACCGATATGCCAGATTTACAGGTCGATTCTAGACATCCCTTTTTAATATGATAGGTTTCGATTTGAAGTTTTCAATGACAAATCACCCACAAACAGATGGCTAAATAGAAAAAATCAACAGTTTGTTGGAGGAGTACCTACGACATTATGTAAGTGCAAGTCAACGTAACTAGTTAAGTTTACTTAATACCATACAGTTTTGCTATAACTTGCATAGATCTTCAGCTATGGAGAAAAGTCCCTTTGAGATTGTGTTGGGACAATAGCCTCTCACACCATTAGAGATTTATCGACAAAGGACATGTGGCAAATTGTTTGCGATGGAGAAGTGAGAATTGTTAGATGAGGTGAGAGACAGTCTTTGAAAAGCTTCTCGACGGATGAAGAAGCAAGCAGATCTTCGGAGGAGACTATTAGAATTTAACGTGAGAGATAAAGTTTTATTGAAACTAACCCCACATATTTGGAAGAAGATCTCGAGTAAACAATTTCATAGGGATTTGGTGCCGAAGTGGGACGAACGGTTTAAAATGTTACACAAAGTGGGGAACATGGGATATAGATTGAAATTACTTGAATAGTTAAAAGTACATCCTACTTTTCATATTAGTTTTCTCAAGCCTTACTATGAGAATGTATCAGATCCAAATAGGATGTAGGTTAAGCAAGCTCCACCGATTGTGAGGAAACAATTTAAGGATCAAGTGGAGAAGATCCTAGATCATCGAAGAATGAGTTAACACAAGAAAAACCGATAGACCAAGTTCATGATTTAGTGGAAAGGTAGACCTATCGTGGAAGCTACGTGGGAGAAAGATACAACTTTTTGGTAATTCGAAGACCAGGTGAACACCTACCTTCAGACCAATTCGACGAGGGCATTGAATCTATCTAGTAGGGGTGGTTTGTTAGACCCTTAAACTTCAGAGCACTTCTCAGCGACCTTCACGATATGCCATAGGAGGAAGGCTAGCTAGATTTCACGTATGAGAGACGCATGCAAAAACACTAAGGCAAACATAGGCAAGTGGGATCAAACTTTGTGCAAATTTTGATAGAGTCTTGGACCTTGTGGAGATTGACTCAACCCAAGCTAAGGACTTAATGGACTAAGGACTTGGCCCATGCTCGGATGAATGGACCACGACTAGCAAACTTATTGCGGTAAGCATTAGATCAGGCCAGTGTGCTATGTAGGCTTCGACAAGATCACATTACCTCATTAGCGGATAGAGATCGTAGGGAGATCTTGGATGATGTGCCAACAACTAAGAGTTAGAGTTTCAGTGGGACTCAACATCTGAAGATAGTGGAGATCTTCGAGGATAAGAGTGCTAGTTTCTTATTTGAATGTAAACTCTATCTTTCTGTTATCTTGTAGATTCTATCTTATCAGTTAGAGTCCTATTTGGATGGGGGGTATCATCCAATTAGTCCACATGATGTAAGTTGATAGAGATAGACGTGATCTTAGCACGATCTTAGGCAGTTCAATTTAAGTGAGATTCTGAATGTAACTTAGCTTCCAAGTTAGAATGCCTATATATAGCTCATTCGAGCTTTGCTCTTGTCATTCCGTTTGAGAGAGAGCATTCCTTGTACTCTTTAGAGGGAAAGTAATATAAAGGTTGTTTTACTGTATCTCTCTTGTTTCCTTGTTGCCTTTATTGCTTTCATAGTATTGTTTCTACGAGTGTGTAAGTTAAACACTTCGAGAGTCATTGAAAGTTAAAGTCTTGCTTAAGCAGACCTAAGTAAGGCTGCCGTGCAAAGAGTATTGGCGATCAACTTCGTCAAGTCCCAAGGTGATCTTTGTATCACATACCATCTAAATCATATTCTTTTGTGATAACTTTCTATTATTCTTTTCACATTCTTTTAGACATATTCCTTTATTATACGGCAATAATAATCCTACTTAAATGGCTTATATGCCAAGGTTGATACTCACGAATATGCTTCATATATCCTTTTGTCACATCCTTCTAATATTCTTATAACATCATAGGTTTTTATACACTATAGTATGGTAGCGTATAAAAGACCTCCAATTACCTAACTATCACTCCATAGCTTGCAAACCTTTAGATCACTTTTTGACCCAATATGTTTAGCAAGTCAAATCTCCTTTCAAGTTGTACGTCTTGATTACTTGTATCCAGTGATCTTTCATTTGTCTAATGCTTCCTTATAATGGATTAATATGTATGGGCACACATTTAGCTACCTAGTAGATTCTTTTCCTCCTCTGCCTTTTTGTGCTTACCCCAGAAAGTTGGTCTGCTAGCACAATGTGATCTCGGGAAATGAGTTGCATATTCGTGGCCTGGGTCATTTAAACATATTTGGCACAATACTTTTTTGTTTATTTTTTGAAAATGGAAGTAAAAAAATTATTTAAAGAGCCTTAGAAGGGATACAATCAGGGAATAGTTTCTACAATGATCAATACTAGGCTCCTCACCTATCTAAGCTAAAATAAGCAGTGTTATTTCGACTAGCCGAATAGCAAATTATCTAATGCATAAGATCACAATAATAGTAACATAATCAGTGATACCTATATGGCTTGAGACATAAGAACAGATTATGTTAGCTTTAACAGTTCAACATAAGACATAGTCATTGACATAGTGTGCAGCACATCATTGAATCAAATGAGAGTTTGCATTGGGTTTCAGCAAGATCTCCTGCAAAACTCAAAGATCCTAAGGCAGGTTTCGTCTAGATTTCATTTCATAAGTAATATTTCCACCCATTTTACTATAGAAAAATGCATCCCCTTTCCAATTTAGACTACTGAGCATAAACTTTAGAGCATCCATAGGACCTGAACCAGATTTTCTAGCTTTCTTCTCCTTCCAAATTAGGAATAAGAAACAATAAAATGCTAATCTAAACATTCCCAAGTCACTTTTGGAGTTCTATTTGCAAGCTCATTCCAAATTGTATTTATAGAGTAAGACTTGCATCTTGTTTGCACTTATTTCCAAAGCATTTTTTAGTATTAATATTCAAAAAATATATAGGAAATACTTTAACTTGTGTAATGTACATACCATGTCTGCACTGCCTTTAGGCCCATACTTTGTTTCAACCTCTTTTTAATAGGTAATCATGATATAAATGAGGTTTTTAGGGGATAAAATTTATCCATATCATCTTAGCCAACTTACTTTCTGTTGATGTGCCCTGATCACTTCTAAGGAAGTTTTATTAATAAACTTCCTCGATCTATATATGAATCATCTTATGCAGTCAATATTGGAGGTATTATGTATATATCTAAGTAGGTTATCCCCATTGATGAAGAAACATTTAAGCTTACAATGTCGTTGATTTCCTTGAACAATCTCATTAACACCAGCATTTGCAGGTAGCATGTGTCTTGAGTGATTGTGTATTAAGAGTTCTATGCAATGCCCTTAAATCATTGTAATTGTCAATAAATCCTTACCTAGTGTTGTTGGCCTATAAATCAACCTAATTAAGATCTTCATATAGTAAAAAGGTAAGGGTATAGAGGTCCCTTTATCTTGATCCTTTGGGTCCATTAAGGATATATGTGAATTCACTATATACCATTATGTCATAAGAAGTTGTGGTGATACATTATTGTATCCACTATATAAATGTCTTAGGGAAGTCAAATAGTTTAAGACTAGTTAGCACAAATTCTCACTCGAGTGAGTCAAAAGCCTTATGGAAATCAACTTTAAGGCACAACTCCTAATAAAGTGCTTACAGTGATAATTTTTAATTAAATATCAGAGGAACAACAAATTGTCTCTAATACATCCAATACTTTCTTCCTTATTCTCATAAGTTTCACATGTTTAACTAGCTATGAGTTGTGGATCGTAATATATCTATAAGCATTTTATTTTTAGATGGGTTCACAAACTAACTCCGTATAGCAATGGTTCATATCTTACATATATTTTATTTTCATATTGAAAATTCTAAGCCGGAGTAGTTTGACTATAAAAGTTTACTCTTAGAGTAATTAATGTTTAGTCTTAAAATCCTTTTGAAAGCATAAAGAGAACTTATCAGGATTTTCAATCAGTGTTTATCAACACCACTTATAAGTAGCAGGTCAATAGCAAGTAGAAGGCTAAAGAGCTTGGTCTCTTTATATTTGTTATGGTATTTGAATTTTTTATATTGATTGATATTATGGGAAATCAACCAATTTAAGACCTTTATATAGTAAAGAGGTATCAGGTAAGAGGATAGAGGTCCCCCTGTCTTGATCCTTTGGCTTCACTAAGGATGCATGTGAATTCACTATTGACCATCACTACAACAAAAAGCGCATTAGATAACGACATGTTTGCAATTTTTAAAAATATGTTGCTAAAAATTAATACAAGGCAATAGTTTTAAAGTATTGCCTTCAATAATATTAAAAGGCAACCATAATATTAATTTGTTGTTGTACATAAGACAACAAAATTAAAAAAAATGTTGCATTAAAGTCTTATATATGCAATGGCTGGAATTGTTGCTATAATTCTAGTTATTTATTTACTAAAGGGTATTTACTAATCTTACATATTTATTTATATAATTACTTACTAATGTATATTTAAAATATAAAATTTCTCTATTTATTATGAATATTTACAATATGCCTAAGAAAATTTAAATACCAATCAATTTTTATTTAGTAAAATTAAAACACATGATATAATTACTCCAAAATACACAAAAGTACTATAATCTATACACATACAAAAATCTTTTTACTTAATTCCTTTCTCTTTTGACAGGGTCGTTCCTAATGTTTTATAGCCCTTGGGCGAAGTAAAAAAAGATCCTTAAAAATCAACAATATGCAAACATGTAAACTTTAAAAGTATATTTTTATTGTTAAAATTTAATATTCATACATAAGTGACCCAATTTATAAGTCTATATACTCAATAAAATATTAAATGATCATAACATCAGCTAATAATATTTTACAAATATTATAATAAAGATCTAAATTATTAAATCAAATATTTTTAGTAACTTTTGAATTTAATTAATATTAGTGATTTTTTAATAAAAATTTTCTTTTATAGGAATTAACATAATGATAAACTTAGTTATCTAATGCTACCAACCTATTTATAAAAAACCAATCAAACATGTCCAACTATTTACAATCTTATTTAATTATCAAATAATTTTTATTATTTAATTATCACAACATGTTTAATAGAATTATACAATTTTTTATAATAAATGAAACCGTTTATGTAGTCTTTGAATTGAGTAACTTAAATTATTTGATTTAATCATATTATAACTAAACTTATGTGAACCCCTACAAAAACACAAATCCAATAATTATTACATGTGACAAAGTATAATGAAAATTACAATTAAAAAAATTAAATTATTTATTAATGTTTA
>JAOQML010041533.1:0-10708 GCA_027568935.1 Erythroxylum urbanii
TACCAAAATCACCAAAACAAAACATGAACCTATCCACACTTCTCATGTACTGCTCGAAATGTTCTAAGAAAAGTTTCAGGGTCCAACAAAAATGGCTAGCTACAGTCTATCTCCATATGACAAAAATCTATCACTCAAAAAAAGATTCTCCTCTGAAACTCCGTCAATGAGAGATCTATATTATGATTCCTTAAGTTTCCTTGTTATTGGTAATTGTTGAATGATAAGTCATATATCCCTAATCAAGAGTATTGAGTCTTCTCTACTTTTCCTATAAAGGTAAGCAAAACTCTTCCTTAGATTGAATTTCAACCCTAAAACTTCTTGGAATCACTGCAAGGATATTAAAATTGCCCCATTTGATATAAGTTCATTAGCATTTAGCATAAGTAAATCATTTATGAAAGAAATTTATGTAATATTAAGATTATTACATCGATAAAGAAATCTAAAATTTATATTCTCAGCTATACAAAGTCGTGTCATTCTTTGGATGACTTCTATAGTGATGGTAGAGAGGTAGGGAGACAATGGATCTCTATACCATATGCCTCTAGAGGTTTTATAGAACTGAGTTGGTTCAATATTCATTAACATTGAAAAAGATATTGTTGTAATGTAAGAGTGAATCTACTTGATGAACTTGCTAGGTTATCCAAAAGTATAGATTGAGATGATAATGAAGCTCCATTCCATATTGTCATACATTTTAGTGAAGTCAATTTTTACAACAAACCTCCTTATATGTTTCTTAGAATTGTAGTCTTTAAGTAATTCTTGTGCCAATATTATGTTGTAACTAATACTTCTTATAGGGAGGTAAGCATATTGACTTGGATTAAATAATCCAAGTAAGGTAACCTTTAACCTATTAGCAAGAATCTTGTACACCATATTGCAACAAGAAATTGGTTTATAATCATTCAAGCGCTTAGGATGAGGGGATTTAGGCAGCAAGACTAAATAAGCCTTATTCATCTCAGTGAGCAATCTACTTGTTCTGAAGAAATCTTGCACTAAATTTACAAATGATGATTGAATGGCATTTTATTTCTCCCAAAAAAATCTGGCATTAAAGCCATTTGAGCCTAGAGACTTGTTTAGATGAAAGGAAATTAGGACTTCTTTAATCTCCTCATTTGTGACTTCTTTGAGTAGTGTAAAATTCTGATTATGATTTATTAAACCAGTCAATCTGCTGAGTAGATTATCAAGAAAGCAAGAGGTATATGTTGATGCTGAATCAATATCTTTGAAGTGTCTTCTAGTCATCTCTTTCAACTCCTTTTAACCATGCTACCATGACTATCCTCTATAGAGGTTTTTTCTTTTGTTCCTCTTACCTTGAATCACACTAAAAAATATTTGCTATTCTTATAATCCTTTTGTATCTATTGAATCCTTAACTTTTACTTCAGTTGAGACCTACAATCTTCAAGAGTCCGCAAATACTTGCTCAAATATGTGTTCTCTTTATATATCAGTGAGGAGTTTGTAGGATTAACAACTAACTACCTCTGAGTTAAGGAAAGACCATCTATTTTTTGAAAATAGTTTTCGACATTTGGAGACACTAAAATGCATTGAATCCCTAAAAATAATTTCCTGTAGCAGTTGCAATAACAAAATCAAGTTGAGAGTGTTTTAGAAGATAGTTGAAAATTTTACACAGTGACCTTCTTCTTACTAACTACTATTAATATACACCTTGATAGGTGTGTGATAAGAAAATATAGATTCTTCAAAAATAACATAACTTTTAGATATTTTAGCAAGGCACTTACTATTAACCAAACACCTGTCTAGCTTCCTTTGGAAGAGTCTAACCCCTTTTTGATGATTACTTCCAAGTAAATACAGGCCCTTAAAATTTGAGATTCGTAAGTCCCAGTAGGAAGATTAATGATATAAGTTCTTTGATGTTTGCATAGGTTGTGCCTATTCCTACAATATATTCAAATTGAGATAATAAGTAGTTACAATCATCGGCAATCATCCATAAAGTTATGGTGTTCAAATCAATTTCTTGCAAGTCCTTCTATAGGCTGGCTCTCTAAAATTCCCAATTACTTTTATGGACAACTGTGACTAGTATTAGAATATTTCCAGTTTTGAGAATTTGTTCACAATGAAGCAATTGATCAATACAAAATCAATTAGAGAGGATTAATTGAGCTGGATATATAGTAACTATAACTCTTCCATTAGGGTGTTTAGAGTGTTTGCTTAAGGCCATCTAATCTACTGGGAAAAACTTCAAACCTTTTCAAAAAACCTACTTTTATTTTGGTTTCCTCCAAACTATCAAAATAAGATTTTCTAGCTCTAGTATAATTTTATAGAGCTAGCTGCTTATTCGACCAATTTTTCCCTTGACATTCCATGATGTGCAAACCATTAGGAGTGTCTAGACTTGGTCCTCCCTTATATTTTTTAGTATTAAAGCCTAGTTCATGCCACTCCTCAAGCACATTCTTAATTACACTAATCACTTTAGTATTTGCATCACAACCTAAAGTAGTGTTTCTATTAGTGATTTCTTCTCCATCTTCCTATTTCCCTTTATTTCTCTCATCTGTTAAATCTATTGACCATTGAATATTCTTCTCATTTCCTTCTACACCTGAATTTACCTGTCCATTATAAGGCTTTTCAGTTTCTTCTATGATGGTAACATATGTTGATCTTAAGTTCCAACATTTGCACTTAATTCATCAACTTATATAAAGTTCCTAGTTTGAGTAAGAATTTTTTACTTTCACTTCCTTATTGATTGTTATTTCTCTTAAGGATCCACACTTTGATTTTGTCTTTCATGTAAGGTTTCTAAGGATAAGATAAGTGGATTTTATCTTCAAATTTACACTAGTATTATACTTCATGATTTGAACACTTCAAGCATTGTTCTTTTATTTCCAACTTCAACATAAACTCTAATATAGAACACCATTTTAATGTTAAGAATATTGTCATCCATAACTAGAGGAACATCTATGTAACTAGTTAAATAACTTAGTCTTTCAGAAGACCAATATTTAAGAGGAATTTTATAAAAGTTAACCCAATTAGGAATCGTCTTGATCTAATTCTATCAAACTTAAAACATAGCTACCATTTCCTCCAAAAAATTAGCTTACCTTGTATATGCCAAGGTCCCATATCCATCACCTTGCTTGCCATTTCATTATATGAAAATTGAAAGATTTTACCAAGGTAGTTTGAAGTCCCCATTTTTTCTAAGCTATATTAGTCTAATGTTGGAAAATAGGGTGAGCCATCCTCTTCTCCATAAAATAGCTAACTAAAGACGCCTCCTACTTGGTTATATCATTCTATACAACTTTTAAGGGTAGGGAAATAGTTTCCTCTTTAATCTCAGAAACAAAGTGGAACTTACCAAAGGCGTACGGGTCTCTCACCACTCGACCCCAGTTTACTTTCCTACCTTTTGGGGTGAAGTGTGAATTTTATGAGAGGTTGATAAAGGAGGAAATATTTACTCTCTAAAGGTTGATCAAGGATTAAGCTAGAGGGCCTGAAGACATTTTACCATTTACATTAAACTGTTAGGACCCAAGTGTGAGGGAAAATAGATGACCTTCCTAAAAAAGGCAAAAACCCAGTTTAGACAATGAGCTTTGAAGAGTAAGAAGCAAGGTAGTGAGAGGAGGTAACGAGGAGGACAAAACAAGAGAGTAGGGAAAGAAAATAGTTAGCGAAGAGAATCACTGAGAAAAAAAGAATCCATGGTCGAGTCTAGAGAGAAGAAGGAGAAGCATCATGTCTCAATTAAAAATACATATTTGAATTTTTATAAATACATATTTTTCATCAAGAGTTTAGTATGTTCACTAATCAGGATCCTCTTAAGCATCTTAACTTTCAATGTAGGTTAAATGCCAAGCATGCCTATTAGTTTGGCCACCTATAATAGTTTGAATTAAACATAAAAAAGGTTAGTACAATAAAGTAGTTAGCGCCTTAAGTAGGCAGCCTCACCTATTAATGCTTTTCTCTATCAATGCCATTGGATTTTAAAGTAATGAAGTCTATGTATATACTATATTTAAATTTCAAAGGATTATGGGTTGAGTTATATAAAAATCCAACCATTAGTTCATTTGAATTTTCTCTTTAGGATGACTTCCTTTCTCAATATTCTACTTTTATATCTTAGTATGTTCTATGTGAGCATTTTTCATTTAGGAGTTACATAGTGGTGGCTTTGTATGGAATTTTAGAGTGGACAAAACACTAGCTTTTTAGGCCTAAGTTTACAACAAGATATTCATATAATGTTATTATAAAATCTAATTTATCAAATAAACAAAAGGGTACATGACAAGGATGGACTTTATAGTCCATTGCCAATTTTATTTTAGGATTTCCTAAAACGCAAGGATGCATTGATTTAGTTATGGTGGTGGTGAATAGATATTTAAAATGAGCTAACTTCCTTTCTTTTCAACACACCTATGATGGCTCACATATGGTGGATTTGTTCTTTAAAGAAATCATATATCTATATAAGAAAATTTTATTTACGAATAACACAATAGGATTGAAACATACCTATATCACTATTGAAGAATAAAAATCACTTACAAATTTTTGTTTTAATCCATAGGATAAGAGACTTATAGAAAACCAAAACTTGTAAAACTCTTTCTATAGGTTTTTCAATTATTTCAAAATTTGCTTATCCAACATTATCTTTCTAGTAAATCATATCTTATATATGATCTTACAATAGTTGTAACATTTATAATTATATCGTTTCATATTATTATTATGTGTGCTTATCTATTATCTCCTACTCACATAATGAAGTTAATTGATTAGAAAGAAAATGATTTTTCATTACTTATACTTATCTAATATCTTATACGACCAGTATACTACAAGAGCGTATTGTCATATATCTATTAGGAAAATATGACTTCTTGAATATCAAGTTAATCCTTAAATGAATTTAGTATGTTATGCCCTAGGTAATTTATTTCATCAATCATCATCTCATTCTCATTATATAAATATTTTGCATTCGTATTGTCTTCTATATAAAAGATGAGCCCCTTTGAATAAATCTTAATGCAAACTTGGAATTGTAATCGTCTTCCTCATTTCTTAATCCATTGAATCAAATTAACCCTCTTTTAGAATTTTGTAATATACCAAATAATTCATGATTTTCTAGTAACATTCTAAGATAGTAAATATTAATTCAATTCTCTAAAATTAGAACTTTAGTATAAAGGATATTTTAAGTTGATTTTCATATACCTCAAAAGATCCTCAAATAATATAAGAATATGAATTATATTATCTTTACTAGTCGAAAATATGCATATGGTATAATTCATATGATACAATATTGATTCTTTTTTTTTATTTAAGTACATGTCTTTACTCAATTCCTATGTATATAATGGTTCAGACATGCCTAATGCCTAATTTAAGTTCAGTTGTTTATTTATTTAATCCACCGTGTAGAACTCACATCCAGCATAATAAGACAAATTGGGCAAACATATCACTTATTTAGGTTATGTCAATACTAATAACCTTTTGCCCCTTTAATAAATTTGATATAGACATTACTGTTCAAAGATCTGAGCTCTTGCTGATCACTTAAATAAATTGCTCAAAACTAGTCACTTCTTTCTTCCTAAAAGTAATAGAGGTGATCACCTATATAGGAAACCATATTATATCTGTCCTACATACTTGTATATAGAACTAAATGTTCAAAACTCATTTAATATTCATTCTAGAATGTAAAGTTAATTCAAAATCAAGCATTCTCATATTTCATAACTACATCTTCATTTAAAATTAATTCTATTAAATTTAGTTTAATTATTAATTAAATATATATTTCATCAAATATTAGGTGACAAACAAACTATTATCATTGATAACAAGTATTATGAATAATCACTAAACATATTCATTTCTTTTTGCACTACTATGTCCTTGACATGGTTATACTTAATAGTTATCCGTTTGATTTATATTGATATTTAATCCCTCTTATACTATCTTTTCAGTTTACTTGTTTATACCCAACATAGTATATATGTGACTACTAATTTCAAAATAAAGAACTGTCTTATCTCTTGTTCTTTATATGGAATTCGTGGATATTGCATACTTCGTAAGTTCTCACCTTAGCAATTGGTGTCAAAAAATACTTTAATTTCTTATATATAAAAATATTTAAATATTCCACTAATATATATGTAGCTTATAAAAGTAAGAAAGTTCTACTTGAATGATAGTTAGAGATCTTAACTATAAAGGTGTATGCAGAGTTAATATTCTTCCATTACAAGAAAAATTGGTTTTAGCTACAAAAATTGCCAACAAAAAATATTGATTTTTTGTAGGCAAACAAATTTGACGATAAAAATTACCGACAAAAAAATTCATAAAAGAAACAGCCGTAGATAAAATTTATCTATGAAATTACAATTTCCATAGGTAGTTTTAACAAAGGATAAACAATTTTTATAGGTACTTGTATTAGACCGTTACGAGTTCAAACTTCAATTATCGTTATTATTGTGGGAAGATTTATTAGCTACTCAATAAAGACCTTTTCCCAAACATGTAAATTGCATTACCTAATCCATCAGTTATAGTGACATTTTTTATTCAATCCCCATTCTTATTACGCAAGATATAAACTTCCTAATAGATAACTATCTAAAAATGTGAGAAATACACAATAGAGATTTATAAGAGAGACCTATAAACAGTCAAAGCTAAGCCATTTCACCTCTAATTCTTTGAGAAAGTTGTATTTCCTTGGGCATTATGGTGAACCTCTTGGCATGAATAGCACAAAAATTAATGTCCTCAAATAACCTAACAAGGTAAGCCTCAACAGCCTATTGGAGAGATATGATGACGCTATTCTAGAAACTTAGATTAGTCCTGATATCTTGAGTGATTTCTCTCACCAATCTCTGGAATGGTTGCTTCCTGATCAAGAGCTTAGTGCTCTTTTGATACTTCTTGATTTCTCTCAAGGCCACGCTTCCCCGCCTGAGCTTGTGGGACTTCTTGACCCCTCCTATCGCAGGAGCAGACTTCCTCACTACCTTGGTAGCCAATTACTTCTTTGGAGCCTCGTCTCTTGTGGATTTCCTATCGGTTTGCTTCGTACAAGCCATTTGGAATTGAGAAATTTAGCCAAAGAGGCTTGTTTGGTAAACGAGAAACTGAAGGAGAATTTGCTGCTATAAGGGAGTTAAAATATAGGGGTGTATTTATAATAAAAGGCGAGAACTGAACATTTTAATATTTAGGAAGAAAGGACTCCCATTTTATGGTTTCTTGGACCAAATATTTTTACTTAAAATTTGAAATGAATGTCTTCTACAACACAAAGTGTATGGTTTAGGAGCTTGACCTTCCCACTTTCATAACTCAAAGTTCATAATTTTTCCAATGGCATTATCATATTAAAATATTTTTTATTTGTAAATTATAAAAGTTCATTATAAGCAATAATATTCTATTATTCTAATTTTTTTTAAAGAGGATATTTTAGTAGGGAAATTGCCTACAAAAACATCGCTCTGTAGTGATTTACCTATGAAAATATATTTCTGTCAAGAAATTTCCTATGGAAACATATTTTTATAGCAAAATTACCTACGAAATCACCTTTTCGTAGGGAATTTCCTTAAAGAAATGTTTTTCCATCAGTAAATTTCATAAGCCATTTTTACTAGGAACTATTAGCGCCTATTTTTACAACAAATTTCACTATTCCATTGCTAAATTTCAATGACAAAGTTTAGCGGTAAAATTCCCTCCTTTTTTAACTTCGGATTTTTTTATTGCAAAATACCTTTTTTCCTACAAGTTTACATACGAAAAGCAATTTTTGTCACTAATTTACTATAAATTTTTTCGTAGGGAATTTTCGATAATTTGCAATTTTCTTGTAGTGTTCATTTTAATCGTGTTCAATAGCCAATTTATTTAATCTCATCACAAAATACCTATTATCACTAGCCACCAAAACTTATCATCCATATGAAATGATAAAATTACACATTTATTATTGGATCTTTTAATATATCTAAGTTCCTAATCATAATAAATCATAATATATGATTGTAGTATAAACGTAATCTACCACATAGTTTAAGGTTATTTTATTTTATATATTGACTTTAACAATTTGAGCATATATTGCTCTTAGTTCTTTTGAATGGAACCTAATGGTTGTATTATATAGATTTGATATGTGCTTAATTGTTGATACATTTAATCCATTAAGCTTAGTGATTAATGCTTTCAAATGCTTAAGACATTCACTTTAATTCCTTAGGTACAATTTAGAAGAGAAAGAGCTAAAGTGAGTCGAAAGCACAATCTTTGAGTCGTCTTCTTAAGATTCACACTCACTTGTCTTCTTGGAACAAGAAGAAGAAGTATTAGAGCAAACAAGAAACAACAAAATGAAGTGTATATGGCGTATTACAAGTCACAGCCATGACTTAATTTGTCATGGTCATGATTCATCAATCATCACTCACTTCCATACAATGTATCTCACACCCATAACAAATTTTTCATGGGCATGACACACCATGCACATCCATGACATAAATTTTCATAGACGTGACTCTCCATGCATGCCCATGCAAGGACATGTCATAGCCATGAGCCTTCTATAGAGGCTATTCACGGTCATGAAACTGTAATTAATGCTTATGAGTTTTTCCCAAATCACCCAAAAACCTAGTTTTTGCTATAAATACATTATGTTGATGGCAGAAACAATTTAAACTTCATTTTATTGGGCTTCAATAGAGGAGAGATGAAAGTAGCTACTATTGCTTGGAGACCATGGAGAAGAAAGGGGACTAAGCTTCCCAACATTGGTTAAAAAGGTGAAATCGACACCCAAGATATGGTTAAGCATATTTTCACTTGGTTTAATGTTGAATCTCTCTTTAAGGATTATTGTTGTTGCTCTATGTTGAATGATTTGGGTATTGTAAAGATAATTTTAATGCTAACTAGATAGTTTTATTATTAACTCATTGCTAGATTCTTTAATATAATCCATAATTGTTATATTTAAGATTCAATTATAGCAATAAGTGACCTTGAATCACTAGGAAAAATGTAACTTAGGTTAGATAATCTGAGCTTATGTGGTTACTACCTATATTGATCCTTTTTCGATTTCGTAATGTGGTTACTCAATTAAATATAGAGAGCGAGTTCTAGGATATTCGATAGTTAGGTTTAATTAAAGAGCTCATTTTAATTAAATACGACCTAGGGGAAAACCAGGATTAGCAGAACATGTTGTTAGTCCACGATTAATAATTATAGGAGAGGTGTAAAAGCATTATAATGATGAAATGTGTTTAATCATGTTTATGCCGAGATTGATCCGAGAAGTAGGTTTTACACATATTCAACACTTTTATTGTTTTTGACTGTTTGCTATAATTTGCTCTCATTAGTTTAATTTTGTTTTGTTTTCTAAATTGCATCAACTCCCCTTTTATTTCCTTAATATTAATTATTTCTAGTGCAAGAATTAACAGAACATTCCCTATGGATACGATCTTGAATCACCACATCTATAAATTTTAGTATGTAAAGTTAGGTAAATTTTATGGTGCACTCAATATTCGTTATCAAAATTTGGCATCGTTGTTGGGGAATGTGGTGCTTTAATTTTTTCTTTTTATTTTAATAGGTATTTTGTGTATATATCTATTTATAATTGTTTTTTGTTATCTTTTAATTTTTGTACGTTTGTTAGTATTGGTGTATGGTAGTGACCCAATCTCCTTATGGAGAACCTGTATAATTTGATATGGCGATCGAGAGGACATTGCCAAGGTTACGAAGGAAAGCAAGAACAACACCAGAAATAACCAAAACTGGAATTCGAAGAAACAATGGTAAATCCGATAACACTAAAGGAGTTGTCTGTACTAGACTTAACCCAAAAACCTTTATGCATTACATTTACTATTTTTTTTAGCATGTTACCTTCGAACTTATGTATAGGTTAGTACATTTGTTACCTAATTTTCATAGTTTTATGGGTGAGGATGCGTATGTTGGATCGAGAAAAGTAAGCATGCCATATTTGGAAAACCGGTAGATTTAAAAACTTTTTAGAAATCTTATTTGCAGTAGAAGCAATATATCCAAATCATCATGCCAATCTATACATGATAAGATATCAGGATAATAATAAACATAAATAAGATAGTGATATTACCGACTCCTTCGCTACAGCTTTAATTTCTCACTGCGCTATCCTCTCCTTCTTGTGTCCAAAGCCTTTTTCTTTTGAATCCTTTTCATTATCAATCTATCCTCTCCTTGTTGTTGTATCCTCAACCAATTTGATTTACCTCTTGTTCTTCTAGGAAAACTTGTTTAACAAAATCCTTGGTGGGAAAGGAGAAGAAATGTTTGGAGGAGATTTTTCTTAGAAGAAATGGACCAAAAATGAGACTCTTCTCATGAAAATTTCGGCTCAGTCATGCATGAAAGGAGAGAGAGAGAGTCAAACCATGCAAGAACCCCTTCTTACACCCTCAATTTTGGTTATGCATAGAATGGAAGAAGAAAATAGTATCCAATGCATCACTTCTTACTTTAATCAATCATAAAGTAGCCAATAAATGAGACTCTTCTCATTTATCTTTAAGAT
>JAOQML010041636.1:0-10702 GCA_027568935.1 Erythroxylum urbanii
GATGCTGCTCGGAGTTCTGTAAAACTGTTCAAGTTAGAAATGTTGATTCTCGTTCTAATCTCCATGTTCAAACCATCTTATGGGGATGTTACATTTTATCTCAAAATAAACCTCATCATCAAAGTGTCCCACTTAAAATAGAATACTTGTCAAAGTGAAGTTCCACAAATAATCAAAGATGTCCAATTACAAATAATGCCCAAAACATTGTAACACAAAACTTAACAATCTCCCCCTTTTTGGCATTATTTGTCACATATCAAAACTCTCCCTTAAGAGTATAAGTGGACACATAACTTCAAATCCACATAACATATAGTAACTCCCCTTTAATCGAACATTAACTTCCAAATGGCTTTCAAATAACATTCAAGTTCATATAACATCAAGTTCGTTAAGTTTAAGAAACATCTTAAGAAACAATAATCCCAAAGGAACAATTATCTAATCATCCAAATTTCTCCCCCTTAGGATAAAAAATGCCAAAAGCAAGACACATAGTTATGCATATACCTTGAAATCTCTAACCAGTTGAAACGAGAGTATTCCATCGTTGTTAGGCTGAGTGGGTAGACCATTAATAAATACATTCTTCTCCTAGGTCGTTATTACATCACCACTATCAATGAGGGAATCTGCAAAAGAAACCTTTATAGGTCTCTCATCCCTAAATAAAACATTTCTCTTCTGAAGATGATACATAAGAATTGTAGGAACACATTGTCCTTATATCCATGTACGCGAAAAGTGTTCCCAGTGAAAGAGTATTGTTCAAACTCATATGGCCCATAATATAGAGAAAAACCAAGATAAAATTTGAAAAAGCCAGGTCATAAAAGACCCAAATCTTCTTACAAATTTCCAACCAAGCATCAACTTTTTCTCGACATAACTCTGTAAATCAAAATTCAGAAGCAAAACTTTCTCTTTGCTCAGTTAATATCCTACATTCATCACTGGTGAATTTAACCAATAGTCCATCATCACAAAGTTGGCTTATACTTACCAAATTGGTTTTTAACCCATCAACATGAAGCACGTTCTTTAGGTGTGGCAGCCCATCTATGCATAAGGTCCCTCTTCCAATAACCGAAGCCTTCTTCCCATCACTAAAGGTAACGTGGCCATTTACACCACTTTGATAATCCATTAAGTAACTTCTTTCAGTTGTCGTGTGACGTGAGCACCTACTGCCAAAATACCAACCATTATGTGAAGCAGCTCACATAGATTTAAAAGCCACAAGTGGTTGTAATTGACCATTTCTAACCCAGCTATGTTTAGGTAACATGGGTTGCTGCTGGAAATTCATAGAAGATTTTTCTAGATTTTCAATTTTGAGCCCTCTGAAATATAATTTGTAACAATTTGTAACAATTTGGCCTTATGTACCTGTTGACCCCACAAAAGTGACAAGTAGGCATAAATTTTCGTTTCCTCCTTGAAGTTTCTCCTTAGATAGATCTGGCAACACCATTTTTCTCATCATTTGAGTTAAAGAAAATTCACCTTTATAGCTAACGCCTTGAAGGTCTCTTTTAATCTTACCAATTTTCAACAACTTTTCTAACATTTTGGTACCTCCATTTAACATTCTTATCTTTTTTTCCATACTGATCAGCTTCAACTTTGTTTCATTAAGCTCATTTATTGTAGATAACAACTTCTTCTCAAGGTCTTTAATGATGTTCTTCATGGTAAAGTTTTCCTTCTTTAGCTTTTCATTTTTCTTACATGTTTGCACCCACTTTGCATACATTAACTCACAAGCTTTGTAAATATCCTCACTTTTGTCCTCTAAATCATTGTCATAATATGAAATTAAATTTTGGACTGATTCATTTACATTTTTATTCAAATTTGGATTGATTTACCCAAGGTTTCATCATCAGTTTCTTCCTTCTTGATTGTTGTTAAGCAAGCAACTGGACTTTTGTTATATAAGGCAACTAACGCAGCATTATTGCTTACAAATTCCTCTTCATTACCATACTCACTTCTAAATTCATTCTCACTCAAAGTACTCATATAAGACTTCCCGTTTCTCTTCTTCAAGGTGTTAGCACATTCCACTTTCACATGTCCAAAGCCTTGACATTCATGACATTAAATTTTCTTCACTTTTCTTTCAACCTTTTAAGTTTTAGCTTGTTATTTGAAGTTATTATTTAATGAGCTCCCATTGTTTTGCCTAAACTTAGGTCTATCTTTCTTCAACTTCTTTAACCACTTGTTAAAATTTCTTGTCAATAACTCCATATCCTTATTATCATCGGATTCATCTCCTAAGTCATTCAAGGATTTACCAATCTTGGCTTACAATGCCAACCCTTTGTTCTTTCCTCATTTATCTCTTAACAATTTCATTTCAAAGTTGGTAAGAATCCCAATTACCTTATCCAAAGCTAATTCATTGATATCATGGGTTTCTTCTATGGCTGCAATTTTCGATATGAATCTTAGAGGTAATGGTCTCAATGTATTCTTAACAAGTTTCAGATTCGAATACTTCTTCCCAAGTTGACATGCTTGGTTTGCTATGTCACACAGTCTCTCATGGAAGTCTCCAATAGTCTCACTCTTATCCATCTTTAGCTCTTCAAATATCACAGTCAACATCTGAAGTTTTGAGGCTATCACAGATTTCGATCCCTCATGTATAGTTTACAAAGTGTCACATGCTTCTTTCTTCGATTCACAAGCAGAAACCATACTAAAGCATCCTTCATCGACAGCACTAAAGACTGCATTCAATGCATGTGAATTGCTAAGCGCTTCCTTTTCTTTAGCTCTTGTCCATTCAAATGGATCTTTAGGTACCGCTTCATTCTTTTCCTCAATCATCGTTAGACGTGTCCAGCCTTTCGACACCGAAGTCCATGCTATAGTGCCTTGTGCTTGAATAAATACTTCCATTCCTGATTTCCAAGTCGGGTAATTCGAACCATCTATGATGCCCTTTCTCTTATAGCTATAATTACAAAACACAGATCTACACTAACTTGATGAACCAAGTTCTGATTCGGTGACTCGCTTTGATACTAATTAAAAATTTGAAAGGATGTAGTTTCGCACAAATTATGAATCAGTCGTAGCAGCTATAAGTTTTCTGACAAATACGAAACAAAAAAATCAAATATGAAATAAACAAATCAATACCCAAGATTTGGTAACGCAATTTGACACACCTTGCCTACGTCTCCGGAGCCCTCACCCAACTTAGACACTTTCACTTGTGATACAACAATAGTTTTATTTAAGGCATTACAGAGTCGACTCACCCAACCTTTGACACTGTCCATCGTCTTCACAACCTGTGAAATTAAATCACTCCTAATAACATGACCATCTCATGTTAATCTCAATAGAGGATTTTCTCAATAGTATTTGACGATAAAGAATGAAAATAAACAACTTAAGTGATTGAAACACTAAAGAACATAAACAAAGACATTTGAGATAAAAAAATAACTTACCTAAAATCTAGTTTATTCAACGAAAGAATAGGAAGTTGTTCATCTAGAAATCTGCTATGAAGCTTTGATATTGTCACTAAAACATCCCACACACAACAACCACAAAAACTCATTAAATGAAGAAACGTTTCATCATCGAAACGTCATACAAACATTGCTGCACACCCTACCAAAAATCTACATGTTTTTCCTCTTAAAGAACTACAAAGTAACTGTCCAAAAATCACAATTTATGCATGTAGAACATAACCACAAAAGATTACCCAAATCACCAAATAAGTCGTATGTTTTATCACCAAAACATGCCAAAAACACAACTGCACAATTAACAAAATTAATGCACATTTTCCCTTTAAAAACAATTAAGCAACGGTCCAATTATATACCCATATATGCAGAGATGCAGCTGCCAAGAATATCTCAATAAAGTATGTAATTGCTCACCCAAAAACAAAGAAAGCACAGCTACAAAATTGATGAATTAACTACACATTTTTCACTTCACAAAAATGATAAAGTAGCTGTACAAGAATTCACTCGTCTTTTTAAAAACGCAGCTGCCAAAAGATAACATTAATCCCATAAAAATTGCTACCAAAGATAACTCAATATTCCCAAAAATACAGCTGCCAAATCACATGTCCCCTAGACGTTTTTCACTCAAAAATTATATCTAGACAGACCAGAAAATTCACGCAACCAATGGAGTAAAACACAGCTACAAATATAGATCAGATTGCCACAAAATCAGCCACCAAAAATAGTTTAGATACCTAAAATTATGACTGCCAAGTCATCATGTTGTAGTCATTTTTCTCATATAAATCAATCCAGAAAATTGCACTACAACCAGGGAAAACACAGTTGTCAGATCTAGATCATATGCTCATGAAGTCAGTTGCAAATAATGATCCAAGATACCCCAAAAATTCCAGCTACCAAGTCATAATATGCCTATCATTTTTCCACCCAAAAATGACAACAATATAGTCCCAAAAATCATGAAAACATAGCAAAAATTTAGCTGCAAAATAGTAAATGAAATCTCTAAAAATCAAACTACCTTAGGTAGCCATTATCCCTAAAATATCAAATAAGAATCCAAAAATTACCAAAAAGTTACATCTTATCTTAGTCAAGATATGGTGATTTGATTTCAATTAAATCCTATCATGATTAGGATTTTTTATCTGAAAATAAACCTCATCATCAAAGAGTCCCACAAAAAATATAATACTTGTCAAAGTGAAGTTCCACAAATAATAAAAGATGTTTAACTACAAATAATGCCTCAAATATTCCAACAGTTGACTACAACAGTACTCTTAGTGAACAACTTTCCGATCCGTCATCGAAGGAGGTGAATTTATTAAGGAAGTTGTTTTTCTTGTCTCAAGTGTATTTGTCTATGCTCTTTATTATTTTAATCTCTTGAGTTGTATGTTCATTATCTTTTTCATTAAAAGTTGCTGAGAAAATCTTCTGTTAAGGTTAACACAAGTCGGTCGTGTTATTGGGTGTTAAATACTTTCACGAATTGTGAGGGCGAGAGATAGTATGAAGAGTTGACTAAGTCAGCTCAGTAAGACCTTGTATAAGACTATTGTCGTTAGTGAAAGTATTAAGCAAGGTGAGGGCTCCACAGACGTAGGCAAGATGTTCCGAATTGCATTAACAAATTTCTGGCATTGATTTATATGTGTTATTTATTTTTTATTTTTTATTGTCTTATAATTAACTGCAACTGAATTAGAAACTTTGTGAAATTACATTCTTTCAGAATTTAAAAAATAGAGCAAAAAAATGGTGGTAATAAAATTCTGTAACATTAAAGCAGGTCCTTTAATTGGTAGATAAGAAAAACAAAAAGTTTGTGAGTAATTTTTGTTAGTTTGTTGATCTTTGACTTCACACACCTCGCCGTTTACTGTAGGGAAAATGAAGTAACTAGAGGGATAACTATTTGAAACCTCATTATGAAAACAGTAGTGAACATGGTCTAGCTTTTTTGTCAGAGCTTGTATAGCATTTTAATATCTATGATAATATAACTAAGTGTAGGAAAGATAACACTATTTTCATTTAATATTTTTTAAAAGTAATTTTCAGTTAATATGTTTACTTCACGGTGCATATATAAGTTCATATATATTATAATACTAGATATTCGACAGAGAAATCCACTTAATTTACAAAATCTTTTTGCATATATGATTCTTTCACATGTTATTCAAGTATCGAGAACTAAACGCATGCTAATTGAATAATTGTATATAAGGGGTTGACTAATATAATGGTTGCTTGGTCAACTATATCTTCTAGCAAAATCGTAGCAAGTTCGTAACCTTGAACTGGAAGTCTTCTCCATCAACAGTTTCTTTCTCTATGAGGAGTTGGGCAAGTTTGTGGAGGATGTCAATGGGAGTTTAACGATCTGCTTAGCCCTTGAATATATCCTCTCTCCACTAGCTCCCTAACTTTTGAATCCACCACATCTGCAGTTGTCATGGAGTAATCTTTATGGGATAACATCGTATAAATAACATATGTAAAAGTAAGGATTCAATCAGAATGTTAACTATCATCCAACTTAACGAACAGAAATCAAGTACATTCCAGACGGTTAGAGACTGAGGGATTCCAAATGCAGAAATAGAACATGACGAGGGAGGGATTCCAAGAAAAAAACTAAACAAAATAGTACCTATCTCCTTCTGTTTGAGAAAATAGCAATAATAATTTAAAGTTGAATGGCTTATTTGAATGCAAGGCGTCATAGAAAATTATTGTTCTAAATCAGAAATTCCCCCTCTACGGTGCAGCAGGACAACATAATCCAATATTAGGGTTAACGCTTTCTCCACCGGTCTCGGTGCACTCAAAAGGGCGGATTAGAAACTGTTTCTGAAAATTAATAAAAATAGACAAAGGAAAAATAGAAAAGAAAAGAAGATACATGTATAAAAGGTGTTTTTTATGAGGAAAAAGATGTGTGCCTTATTTAGAAAAAGGGAGCAGAATTGTGATCGTGGGAGGGATTGGAAGAGTATAAGTGAGGAATTTTTATAACAGAAAAAATGACAAGAGGCATTAATAGATATTAAAGCAAAAGAAACGTTAAAATGTTAAAGGATATAATATTTATAATAATAATTAAACGTTATATCTATTAATGGATAATAAAGTTGAGAAACCATATATCCAACGTTATAGTTGTTAATGGATAATAAAGTTGAGAAACTGTAAGTTCAAGTTATGGACCAATAACACCAACAATCCCCCATTTGGTCCAAAAATTGAGAAACAAATTGTAACAATTTAGGAAAAAAATAGGTGAACAACCAGGTGAATTAAGTCTTGAACCTTTTGTCCAAGAAAATTGGAGACAGAAACTATTAGAGAAATAACAGCCTCAAAATACCTTGATCTCATGATCGCCCTAGAGAGATAGCCCAAATACTCTCATAGTAAGGTGGCTAGCCCCTCACAATCGTGTAGGTGAGTCCATCAAATGTGTATTGCTCACATCACCTAAACTTAGGCTATGGAACTCATTAAGGATTACAATCTAACCTCATCAAACGTAATAAAGCCATGCTAGGGATGCAATTCAACAACTGAATATATCTCAGTATTATTCCACACACAAAGTACAAGTAAGTAGTCATCACATAACTTTGTTTGACCCATTGAACTTGGTTTCCCAAGTCGGGTGTCCATCATGAGGTTACTACATAATTGGGCTTAACCTTATCCCTTTAGCATGCTCTGAAACTAGTTTCTTACTTAAAGCTTTTGTAAACGAATCCGCTAAGTTTCTCTCTGACTTGACATAGTCTAGAGAAATTACACTATGTCTGATTAAAGTACAAACAATTTTATGTTTCAATCTAATATGTCTACTTTTGCCATTATATTTCTTGTTCTTGGCAATATGAATTGCAACCTACGAATCATAATGAAAGACCACAGAAAGAATTGGTTTTTCCCAAAGTGGGATATCTGCTAAGAGATCCTTAGCTACTCAGCTTCTTTTCCTACTAATTCCAAAGCCATAAACTCAGCCTCCATTGTTGATCTTGCAATACACGTTTGCTTGGATGATTTCCAAGACATAACAGCTCCTGCTAAGGTAAAAATATAACCACTGATAGAGTGTATATCATCACTCTCTGTAAGCTACTTATCATCAAAATACCCCTCCAATACTGGAGGGTGATCACCAAAAGATAATTCATAATGCATAGTACCTTTCAAATATCTCAATAAACGAATCAATGCATTCTAATGTTTTTAACTAAGATTATGAGTTTACCTACTAGTTCTACCCATGCAGTATATAATATCAAGACAAGGATAGTTCATTAAGAACATCACACTACCAAGAATTTTAGCATATTATCACTAAGATTTTTCTTTAAAGTAACACTAGCGTCATAGGGAGTTTTGACTGGATCAACATCGTAGTGTCCAAACTTCTTCAAAATTTTCTCAATAAAATGAGTTTGATTCAACCTAAAACTAGTGTCAGTCCTCTCAACTTTGATTCTCAAAATAAAGTCCACATATCCAAGATCTTTCATATCAAAAGAAGACTTAGGCAAACTCTTGGTAGTATTAATGACAGATAAACTAGTACCAAAAATAAGCATATCATCCACATAAAGAGTTATGATTGCACAACCATTGGCATCAGATTTCATATAAATGCAAGAATTAACATTGCAAGAGATGAAACCATGTTTAAAAATCTCACTTTCAAATTTCTCATGTCACCGTTTGGGAGCTGGTTTAATTCCATACAATGACTTAACCAACTTACACTCCTTTTGTTCTGACAAGGCACTCTAAACCACTCGGACTGGACCATATAAATTTTCTCATCTAGATCACCATTTAAGAAAGCTGTCTTAACATCCATTTGGTTCACATGAAGCTTAAATACTGAGGCAATAGCAAACAACATTCTTATAGATGCAATTTTAGTAACATGAGAGTAAGTATAAAAAAAGTCCAATCCTTCCTTTTGTTTAAAGCCTTTAATCACAAGTCTTGTCTTAAACCTCTCAATGGTTCCTTTAGGTCTCAATTTCTTTTTAAAAATCCACTTACACTCTAAAGGCTTACACCCTCGAGGTAGATCAACTAAAACTCAAGTTTTATTAGACATGATTGACTCTAATTCACTATCTATGGCTTCCTTCCAAAACATAACATTCACATATCTCATTGCTTCCTCATAAGTTTTAAGATCTTCCTCAATAATATAAGTCATCACAAAAACATCGTCTATCTCCTCAGGTTTTGTCACAACAAAGGAAGTAATAAAGTCAGAACCAAAACTAGTGGGTACTCTAACTCTTTTACTTCTCCTTAGTTCAACAATTTCCTCTTCCTCTATGTCATTATTGGTAGAAGAACTAGGGACAATTTCTCTAGGTACTTGCACAATAACTTTCATAGGAAATATATGCTTAAAGAATACTGCATCTCTTGACTCCATAATTGATCCATAAGTGCTAGACCCCTCTTCCTTAACCATAAATCTATAGGCAACACTATTAGAGGCACATCCCATAAAAATTAAATCAATGGTCTTAGGACCAATTTTTTTTTCCTCTTATGTTCAGTAGTGCAACCTTGGGAAGAAACCCCCACACTTTCAAAAAAATGCAAGTTAGTTAGATAACCACCACAAATTTCATACAGGGTTTGATCTAGTTTCTTATGAGGGACTCTGTTTAGAACATAACAAGCTGAAAGAATAGCTTCCCCTATATAAAATCAGGTAATTATGAGGAAATCAATATTGCATTCCTCATGTATTGAGTGTTTGATTTTTTCTCTTGGCTATTCCATTTTGTTCAGGTGTATTAGGGGTCTGGTCAGGTAACAAGTTTAAACTTTGCATCCTCTTAATTGACCTTACATTTACATGCCCAAGTTTAGAGTGCTATAGGTCTAACGACTCAACAATATAAGCATAAGAAGTAAATGCATTCATTTCAACGTCAAGTACAAATAAGCCCCCATTACAGTCGACGGGCTGAGCCGCGGGCCGGTCCATCCCGGCCTGTCTTGAATGACGGCCCAAGCCTGGCTAGCCCATTGCCATGTCTAGTCAAAACTAGCTGATCAGAATCAAAGGTTAGTTTAGCATTGGCTTTGTTAAGCAATGCACTAGAAATCAAGTTTTTACATACATCAGGAACAAGTAAAACATTTTCTAATGCTAACACTTTTCTAGAAGTGAGCTTGAGAGTGACTTTGCCAACTCTTTGGACATGAGCTCTAAGAAAGTTTCCTATGTATACAAATTCACCATCAGCAGCATCATTTAACTCCTTGAATAGGTCTTTGTTGGTGCAAATGTGGCGTGTAGCTCCTATGTCAACGATCCATTTGACCAAATTTTCAGCAAGGTTAACTTTGGACACTATAGGAGTAATGATCTCCTAGTCATCGCCAGTTTCAACCATATTAGGTTGAGGCTTACCAAAGCTCTTCTGGTTACCCCATTTGGTTTCCTTTCCCAAACTGTTGCGATTTTTGCCCTTAGCCTTTCTTCTCATAGTTGTTTTTAACTTGACAATTGGCGGCAGGATGGCCTGGCTTGTGGCACCACCAACAGTCACCATCAATCCTTTTACGCTTAAATTGACCCTACTTGTTATTGAAATACTTGTTTTGTCCACCATTCTTCTTAAAGTCGTTAGCATTTCTATGTTCTACCACATGAGCCTTAGCAGTAGGGACAATGGTGAGTGTTTTGGTCTTATCTTGTTCACGGTTGGCATCCTCAATCTTTATATGTCCTATCAACTCCTGAAGCTTCACGTCTTTCTTATTATACCTCAACTGGTTTTTATACTCATTCCATGAGGTAGGTAGTTTCTCAATAAGGGCATTCTCTTGCAACAACTCATACATGTTTATACCCTCGGCAAGGATTTCAGCAACTAGATTTTCATACTCATGTAGTTGGTTCATAATAGGCTTATCATCAACAGCGATAAATTTTAACCACCTAGCGACTACATATTTCTTAGTACCAGCATCATCCATCCCATATTTCTGTAACATCCCGTTTCCATAGAATGGGTCGGACCTGAGAAACGGGCCCAAGTGAGGTCAATCGGAGAAGTTAGGAAAACACATCTCATGCTCATGCACTTGTGAACAACGATTGTTACTCATGAAAATTTATTGTACATGCATTCATGACA
>JAOQML010041695.1:0-10701 GCA_027568935.1 Erythroxylum urbanii
AGAGAGGGAGGGAGCAGGTTTTGTGGGATTTCATCATGTAATTTACTAAAGAAAAAGTGAGAGAGTTAAAGAAGAAAAACACTAATGAGTGTGAGAGAGACTTTTAAATAGTTTGATTAAGTCCTCGATCAAATGGTCGTTTGTTGTCTGATCGAGGTTAAACTTTGAAGGCTTATTCTAAACTAGTGGTTGTTCATATACAATAATCAGAATTTTGATCGAAGTTTTAATTTTTTGATGATTCGTGGTCAAATTTAGGTTGACTTTTGGGATCCTGAAATTCCAACATTGAGCAGTTTTAATCAAGCTCACTATTGGATAGTGAAACGTGGTTCAATTGGGCTGAAACTTTGATGGCAGGTAGAGGACACGTTGATCTTAATATCTAACTATTGGTTTGTTGTTTGGAGATCGTTTTTGCGATTTGCTTGGGCTATTTTAGAGAGTGTGATTCTAGATGATTTCACAAACTCTCTTGTTGATTTCTCTTATTGTTGTTATTGATATTGTTACCAAGAATTGTTATATTCTTAATGTTATTATTGCTGCCTTTAGTGAGATACTAGAGAGAACTTGCTGTTGTACCCCATTATTTGTTGATAGTGGAGATATTACCTAGACTTCAGTCCCGTAATTTTTACTCCTCACATCCAGGAGGTTTTTCACATAAATTGTAGTGTTGATTTTATTATGTGCTGCATTAGATTATTTTATTTTATTGCCTGATTATTTCCTAAAGGTTTACATAAGTAGGGAAAATTAATTTAACTATGGGGTCATGTATAACACATTGTTATTATATCGACTAATTGGTAGGTCACTTCCGCTGCATCAATTGGCGTTTCTCCCATCATATTGGTATCAAAGCTCTCAGTTCTGTGTTTGATTAGTATCTTGTGGTAAGCATAGAAGGTAATACAGGCAGGATGGTGAGTTTGAATGACTCCAATTATCATGTTTGGAGAGGTAAAATGGAGGATCTACTCTTTGTCAAAGGTTGTCATGATACTGTCTTTGCCACTGAAAAGCCAGAAGATAAAAGTGGTGAGAATGGAATTTGCTCCATCTGCAAGTATGTGATATTATTAGACAATGGGAAGATGACAATGTTTATAACCTCATTGTTAATGAAACTCATGCACACACATTGTGGATAAAGCTAGAAGAATTATACGCTAGTAAGATAGAGAATAATAAAAATATACCTGATAAAGCAACTGATTTATTTGAGATACCATGATAGTACTCCAATGTGTGATTAAATGAATACATATCAAGGGGTCATTAACCAGTTGATAGGTACAAACATTAAGTTCGAGGAAGAGGTGCAGACTTTAGTTCGTTGTCAAATTCATGGGAGAATTTTAGGAGTTCACTTACAAATTCAACCACAAGCTCTAATACTTCCTTGACTATGGATTCAATCAAGAGTGCAGTCCTGAATGAAAAGATGAGAAGAAAGGTACAAGGTTCCTCTTCACTTTCAGAAGTCCATGTTACAGAAAATAGGGGGAGAGGTCAGAGTAGAGTTCTGAAGAACAGAGATAAAAGCAAAAGCAAGTCTTGAGGTAAATATTTTAATATTGAATGTTATCATTATGGTCAGAAAGGGCATGTCAAGAAATTCAATAGGAAATTGAAAAGAGAGAACAAAAAGAACAAGGGAAAAGAAAAGCAGAATGATGATGATGGAGACAATAATACACAACAAGTCACAACCATTGTTGAGGATCTTCTTTTGCATAATGAGGCCAACATGGTTAATGTTGTCAGCCAGGATACTAGTTGGGTAATTGACACAGGTGCTACCATACATGCTACTTCACACAAGCATTTCTTCTCTTCTTACAGATCCGGTGATTATGGTCCTATAAGAATGGGTAATGATGGTATGAATAAAGCTATTGGTAGTGATAACGTGTGTTTGCAGACTAGTAATGGCTCCAGTTTAGTTCTTAGAAATGTGCGACATGTTCCTGATATGCGGTTGAATATTATCCTGTTGGTGAACTTGACAAGAATGACTTTGAAAGTTCCTTCAAAAATTGTTATTTGAAAATCACTAAGGGTAACTTGATTATAGCAAGAGGCCATAAGTAGTCAACATTGTACTTTATGTCAGCAAAGGTTTTCAGTGACAATGTGAATGCAGTTCAAAGTGAGGAGAAGGTTACTTTGTAGTATAAGGGGCTTGCACACATGAGTGAGAAAGGTTTGTCTTTGTAGGTTAAACAAAATCTCTTTTTAGGTGTGGAAAAGGTATAGCTCTAAAAGTGCAGTGATTGCTTAGCAAGCAAGTAAACTAGAGTCACCTTCAAGAGTCATCCTCCTTCAAGGAAGTCACAAGTATTAGAGTTGGTGCATTCTGATCTGTGTAGTCCTATGAAGATGTAAACACTTGGTGGTGCTAGTTACTTTGTGACGTTTATTGATGATCACTCAAGGAAGATTTGGGCTTACGCTTTAAAGTCCAAGAATCAAGTTTTAGATGTGTTCAAGTAGTTTCAGGCTTCAGTTAAGATAGAGACAGGAAAGAAGTTAAAATTTGTCTAAACAAATAATGGCGGTGAATACATTGGCTTATTTGATGAATACTGCAGATCTCAAGGTATTAGACATGAGAAGACTTTTCTAAAGAATCCTCATTTGAATGGCTTAACTGAAAGGATGAATAGAACACTGGTGGAGAGAATCAGATTTTTACTATCACACGCTAAGCTACTGCAGTCATATTGGGGTGACGCTACAATTGTTCATGTTACTAACCTCACACCTAGTGTTCCTTTGTAGTTTGATGCATCGAACAGGGTTTGTTCAGGCAAAGTTGTTTATTATTATCATATCATAGTGTTTGGCTATATGGCTTGTATGCAAATTCCTAAGGATGAAAGGTCTAAGCTTTTCGTGAAGACACAACAATGTGTGTTTGTAGGTTATGGTTAGGATAAGTTTAGCTATAGGTTTTGGGATCCAGTTAAGAGGAAACTTATTAGAAGTCGTGATGTTGTGTTCATGGAAGATCAAACCATATAAGATATTGATAAATCAAAGAAGATAATTTTAGGGTTCAGTGATGGTGTGGCTGATTGGGATCCACTTCCTTTGATTGCAACCTCACAAGAGCCATAGGTTGATCTTTAACATAATATGTTTGATGAAGATAGTGCAGATGATTCTATACAGATTGAAGCAGATGGTGTTGATCCTATTCAACTAATAAAACCAGAAGCTTCAGCAGAAGTTTCACTTAAAAGATCTACTAGAGTTAGACATACTTCCACTCGGTATCATATCCATAAGTATGTGTTGCTGACTGACGGGGGAGAACCTGAGACTTATGAAAAGGTTCTAGAAAATGAGCACAAAAAGGAGTGGTTTGAGGCTATGTAAGACAAAATGAGTTCCTTGCAGCATAATCACACTTACGATCTGGTAAGGTTACCTAAGGGAAAGAGAGCTTTAAAAAATAAGTAGGTATTTATGATGAAGTAAGAAGAGCATACTTCACGTTCATGATACAAAGCCATACTAGTTATGAAAGGGTTCAGTCAGAGAAAAGGTATTGACTTTGATGAAATCTTTTCTTCAGTCATAAAAATGTCATCCATTAGAGTTGTTCTTGGGTTAACAACAAATCTTGATTTGGAGGTCTAACAAATGGATGTGAAAACTGCATTTTTTCATGGAAACCTAGAAGAAGAAATTTACATGGAGTGGCCAGAGGGTTTTAGGGTGAGAGGTAAAGAAAATTATGTTTACAAGTTGAAGAAAAGCCTTTACGGTCTGAAATAGGCACCGAGGCAATGGTTTAGGAAGTTTGAGTCTGTTATGAAGTAATAAGGCTACAAGAAGACTACTTCAGATCATTGTGTGTGTGTTCATAGATTCTCTGATAATGACGCTATTATTCTATTACTCTATGTTGATTATTGGCAACAATATCTTCATGATTGATGTATTGAAGAAGCACTTCAACTCTCTCAGTTTTGCTATGAAAGACTTGGGACCAGCAAAATAGATACTTAGTATGCGGATTTCTCGAGACAGACCAGCTAGAAGGTTATACTTGTCCCAAGAGAAGTACATTGAGAAGGTGCTTCAGAGATTCAACATGGACAAGGCTAAAGCAATAATTACTCCACTTGGTAATCAATTCAAGTTAAGTACTAAGTAGAGCCCGTATACTAATGATGATAAGAAAGATATGGAGAAAGTTCCTTATGCTTCAGCAATGGGAAGTCTGATGTATGCTATTATGTGTACAAGGCCAGACATAGTTCATACAGTAAGTATAGTTAGTACATTCCTATCTAATCTGGGTAGAGAGCATTTGAAAGCTTTGAATTGGATTATAAGATATCTTCAAGGCACTTCCAACTTGTGTTTGAGTTTTGGAAGTGGGAAACTTGAATTAGTTGGTTATTCAGATTCAGATATGGCAGGAGAAATTGATTCTCGAAATTCTACTTCAGGGTACATGATTAATTTTACAAGAGGAAGTGTGGCATGACAATTGAGACTACAAAAGTGCATTGCACTATCTACTATTGAAGCTGGGTTTATTGCAACAACAAAAGCAGCTAAGGAGTTATTGTGGATCAAGAAGTTTGTTCAACAACTTGGTTTTAAGCAGGAGTGATACATGTTACATTGTGACAACCAGAGTGCAATCTATCTCGGTAAGAATTCTACATGTCACTCTAGATCAAAACATATTGATGTCAGGTATCATTAGATCTGAGATGCATTGGAGTCCAAGGAGTTTGAACTTGAGAAGATTCACATTGACAATAATGGCTTCGATATGTTGACAAAGATGCTACCAAAAGGAAAGCTTAAGATGTACAGGTTGATTGTTAGGATGGAAATTCGTTCCAACTAGCCAGCCCAATGTCTCGAGAGGGGGAGATTTGTTAGTCAACCCTCCACATTTGATGTAGCCCCCATAATTGAAAAAACAAAATCTTTGAGTGATTATTTATTTGGTAAGTTTGTCAAATTGTTTTTATTTAATTTTTGTCTTCTTCTTTCCTTTGTTGTATGAAGAGAGCGAGGAAGTGAGCAGATTTTGTGATATTGCATCGTATAATTTACTAAAGCAAAAGTGAGAGAGTTGAAGAAGAAAAACATTAGTGAGTGTGTCAGAGAGTTTTAAATAGTTTGATTAAGTCCTCGAAAAGATAGTTGTTTGTGGTCTGATCAAGCTCAAATTTTGAATGCTTACTGTACAATGGTGGTTGTTCATATCCAACGATCAGAATCTTTATCAGGGTTCTGATTTTTTGACAATTCGTGGTCAAATTTGGGTTGACTTTTGGGATCCTAAAATTCTAACATTGAGCAGTTTAGATAGTGAAAAATGGTTCAAGTGAGTTGAAGTTTTGACAATTGGTAGACGACACATTGATCTTGATATCCAACAGTCAGTTTGTTGTTTGGATACCATTTTGGTGATCTGCTCATGCTGTTTTGAAGAGTGTGATTTTAGTGATTTTGCAAACTCTCTTGTTGATTTCTCTATTTGTTGTTATTGATGTTGTTATCAAGAATTATTGTACTCTTGATGTTATTATTGCTGCCTCTAGTAGGATACTAGAGAGAACTTGCTGTTGTATCCATTATTTGTTGATAGTGGAGATATAGGCTGGAATTCGGTCCTGTGGTTTTTACTTCTCACATCGAGGAGGCTTTCAACGTAAATAACGATGTTGATTTAATTGTTTGCTGCATGAGATTATTTTATTGTCTAATTATTTCCTAAAGTTTTACATAAGTAGGGAAAATTAATTGTATCAACTTATTGGTGGGTTATTTGCATTGCATCAATTGATGTTTCTCTCATCAAAAAGTAGTTTGTCAAACATGACATTTGAACTTAATTGATGTCTAACTCTTAAATAAGGAGATTATTTAATTTTGTAATAAAGATTAATATTTAATTATATTAAATTAGAAAACTATTTTATAATTTAAAATTTAGTTTAAATGATATTTACTATTAACTGATTTCGATTTCAAAATTAAAATCGATACTAATGTTAGTATAATTTTTTTTGAAATTATATTAGTATAATATTCGTTTTAGTACTTCTAAACATTTTATTTTAACGTCGGCCTCACGGATAAGAGAACAGGGTAGCATCCGTACGAACTTTGGTTACGTTCATCAACTTTATCGAAAGAACACTATGACGTATTATTAATAACGAATTGAAAGTTACATTCAGGTTTAGCCATCGGAGATGATTGAAATATAGGAATACAGAAAGTATTACGTAATTATTTGAGATGTCATGCTGGCAACTCGATGAGCTCATCATAAAATTTCCTTATCAAACTACCTAGATTGTAAGCTTAATGAAAACATAGAAGAATCATTGGTCAGACAATATTTCTTTTTACCTAATGTATCTAAATTAACAGTCACCAGGGGTATAACCTATCATAAGAAAAATAATAATACCTATTCATATATTTCCTTTTTCTAACAACTAGAGTTCGTTTAATTCCTTCTTATTGGAAAAAAAGAATTCCAATTAACGAAGCCATCAATATCATGTAGCTACAAAAATACAAATACTATAGAGATTCTAATTATGCCATCGAAGCAATAAGAGTCTTTAGACTGAGTTCTAACCTAATAAGATCAAAACTATTCCTCAAGCTAACACTACTACAGAACCTTTTGCATATTTTAAATCTTATGGATAACAAAAAAATTTGTTGAGTTATACAATATTCTATAATTATAGGCAGTGGCAAAGCTCGGCTAATTTTTAAGGGGGGAGTAAGAGGAGGGAGTGGTTAGACTTTGCAGTGAGTGAGAGACGAGGGAGTGACTGGCAAAGAGACGAAGCATGCGTTCAAGCATGGAAGAGGCCAGAGCAGCCACCCCGAGTTATCGCCACTGATTATAGGTAGCGCACAATATATAAAATTCCCGACACTAGTCATCAAAATGAAATTTAGTATTAAACCAACTAAACTTGATATTTTCCTATAGCGGCTTCATTTGATCAGCTGCTCAACTTTAATTAAATAACCTATTTAGTGAATGAGTTAAGATTGAATAAAATTAATTTGATATCATGCATTTGCAATTAGACTTAAAGCTCCAACAACTACAACAAAATTTATTATAAAATTTTGATTTTAATGAAATTCAATAAATTTTGCCCCGTCTAGTATTATTTTAGAAAAACAATTCTTTGTATTATTTAATCTTATTTAATCCTTAATTTAACTGTAGATCCATCAAAGATTTTATTTTCTATCCATTTCAAATATGTTGTTATAAATATACTTTATAGTTTTCGTAAATGGAATCTAAAAAATTTAACTTATTATGCTCATTGAAAATTTTTTGTTGAAATTAAATTTAATTGTCAATCGATTTTAATTTGATAGTTTCATTTTACTTAAATTTATGTTATTAAAATTTATATATGTTAGGAGTTTGAGTTTGGTTTAGCCTTTAATCTACATTTGGCTATTGAAGTTCGAGAATTTTTAAAACAAACAAAATTAGCTTACAAAAAAAGGTGAAACCAAATAGTTATCAAAACCCAGCCAATCTAAAGGGAAGGATAAGACATTAATCAATTAGCTCGATACACAGATGAAACAGAAAAATAGCATGCCATTGCATTCAATATTTTTTCATGTAGAAAAAGTTTATTAATCTTGAAAAGAAACAACTTCAATCATACCAAAATAAGCATTCTTGCTATAGGTACCATCACTCGGGAAACAATCACACAGCGAAATGTTCTCTAATTAGAATTATAATTTGATGAATCTATTGATGTAAAGTTGACGGAATTCAAGAATGATTATGAGCAAGGAGGCATGTGCGCAGGGGGGTGGAGAAGACGTTTAGCCATAGTTTTTCCATTCCTTACAATGAGGACCATGTCCATTCCCCAGCTCATGTGGCGATCCAAGTGACAATGGATGAACCATACCCCTGAGCAATGTTAAGAATCAATAATCATGTCACATGTAATTATGCAATTTTAAAAAGAATGGCGTAAAATTTGTGGGGTAAACGATATTTAAAGTATCTTCTGTCACCAAAATCTAATTACGTAAGAGTTCTATAATTTTCGACAAGAAAAAACGTTGGGTAAAAATTGGAGCTTATCTAGTAAGAAAAACTATTGAAGAATATACCGGGATTGTCAGCAAGAAATCTGATGGCAGCCCATCCGTTTTTAGGAACACCCACAGTGTTGATTAATGGTGGATCAATCAAATTATAATTATTTGGATCAGTAACGTTGTTAAAATTCCCCTTGCCTGTGCCGACCAAGTAGAAACTAAAACCATGTATATGCATGGGATGGTTCTCTGCAGCACTCAGATTTGTCCCCTGAAACACAATCTCAACTTCATCATCATAATTTAACACCTTAACCTTTGTCCCTATTGCTGTGTAGTCAGAAACACTGGTTGTGTTTCCCGCGAAGTCAAAATAGAAAGGCGGGTTTTCCGGAAAATCTTTGTCAAAAACTCCACTCAGGTTCCTACAAAATGGTGTCATTGTTCCTTTATCACGTGCACAAATATCAATTATGACAAAAATAAAATGCATTAGTACTACACATTATAATGCATTTCTTTTTTGTTTTGGTGCTATAAGGCTTCTAACCCCCTTCTACCATTAAGTCACAATATTCTGATCTGTTTCTTCAAAAAAAAAAAACAGAGTAATAAGGCAATACCTGTAATATGCTTCAAGGATGCTCATGGGTTTGCTTGCAAAACTAATATTGTTCATGCTTGCAGAAAGTCTATTACCATTTGGTCCCGCACAAGAGGCATCAGGGCAAGGCAGTTCATTAACAGAAACGGTAATGTATAGACGCTGGTTAATATTTTTGGGGACGTTAACAGGGTGATTTCTAGCACCACCTAAGCTCTTAACGCGACTAGTGAAAGCTCTAGCTGCAGCATCATCTGTAAAACCCGGTAAGTCTGGGAAAGGAATAGACGGTGGGCGCGTGCAGTTTGAATTGTATTGGAGGATGGCTGTGGTGGTGGTGTTGTCAAATGGAACAATACTATCAGAGAATGGGGACGAGGCCATGTAATAGTAGCTAGGTGCTTGGTTTGCCTTGACTAAGAGGTCCATGGTTTGGCCTGGAGATATCATAATGTAACTTGTAGTTATTGGTTTTATGTATGCCCCGTCTTGTCCAACTACTATTAAGTTGTGGTTTGCGATTCCAAAGAATTGCTCTCTATTCATCACAGCATTAATGATTCGGAGGAGATAGGTCTTTCCGTACTGTACCAGCATATGATACGTAGTTCCTGGAACGCAAAGAACATGCAGATTTCTAAAATATTAGCTAGTTGTCCTCACAACCTTACTAAATATATAATGGGAACCTATTTTCATTCAAATATATTCTGTGTCTAGTTAAAGTTATACATTTTTAATAGAAATAACTTATTTTTATTGCATGACAGAAAGTTAGCTAGGGATGGCAATGGCAATGGCAATGGCTTGACCATGCGTCAACCCTCTCTAATTTTTTAAAATAATTTTTTAAAATTAAAAATATAAAATAATTTATTTTTTAATTGGATCCAAATTTGGACTGTCTAGATTCAGACTTACTTGATGTCTAACTCTTTTAATTAAAACGATATTATTTTGCTTAGAATAATTAAATCTCGAGTCAGTCTAATCCTGAACCTAGCCCATGAGCCAGCTTATTGAAAACAACTAAATTTAGGCTTATAGGCTAAAAATTGTCATCCCTAAAGTTAGCTCAAGTTTTTTTTCTTCGTTCAGCTTTTCTCCGGAACATAGAACACAGATGTTAACATATATAAAGTATTTTTTTAAAATATTCGAATATACAATAAGCATGCAATCTTTGGAGAAATTACCGAAATTATTGGATGGAATTGTTCCACCAAATCAACAGATTTAAGTGGTAAAAAAAACTACATAAAAAATATATAAAAGAAAAGAGAACACGTCTGTAAGGTTAAAATATATTCCCATATCTAAATTATGTATAAATTGGGGATGGATAGCCTTATTGTATTAGACTATCTCAACTAATTCTAGACGGTGAGGTGGTGGAACAATACCACTTAAGTAAAAATCTTGGCTAATGTGATAAGCATTCGAATGATATATAGTGACTGAAAGAAATGAAAGAAAAAGACAGGTGCTCACCATTGGAGCAAGGGTACAGGTCTCCTGGTTGACCGTTTATTGTAAAAGCGTTGGATGTGTTTGGCTCCCCTCCAGTTGCAAGAGCATAGGTTATGATATCTTCCACCGATCCCTTAAACCATGATGCTGTTAAGAGATCAAATTGTCCCGCTGTTAGCGTTTATATGCATAACTTAGTCTAGGCACTTTACTTGTGATACCTACGTGGAACAAATCAAATTCAAAATCCAAAAAGAAAAACCAAATTATCAAGGAATGAGTTTGGTTTTACTTTTATTTTTATTTTTATTAGTTTTAATTTTTTATTTTTACTGTCTTTCTTGATAAAAATTTTTATTTAGTTGTTATTAATAATAATAATCCTAGGTGCATTTTTATTTGTTAACACTAACAAAGCACTAAATCTTTAGAAAAAATTAATCTTTATTAGTTAAATAGCAAAGTTTCTTTTAATGTCATATAATAATTAAACTGAACTACTAAATGAATAAAAATTAAAATACTTA
>JAOQML010041728.1:0-10700 GCA_027568935.1 Erythroxylum urbanii
CTTGTTTATGTTTATTATTATCCTTATACCATATCATATATAGATTGGCATGATGATTTGGATATATTGCTTCCACTGCAAAAAAGATTTCTAAAAAGTTTTAAAATCTAGCGGTTCTCCAAATATGGCATGCTTTCTTTTCCCGATCTAACATCGAGTGCAGTGTAAAATTTACCTGACTTTGCACAATAAAATTTGTAGTTATAGTGAGTCGGGATCGAATCCACAGGGAATGTTCGGTTAATTTTCGTAATGAAATCAATTAATGAGAGGAAAATATAAAGGGGGTTTTGGATTTTTGCAATTTAGAACTTAAAGTAAAAGTAAATTATCAAAACAAATTAAAACAAGCAAAGGAAGATTAGAAAAGTGTTGATATAAGTAAGGTTCGATTCTAGGGTCAATCTCGGCCTAAACACGATCAAGCATATTCCATCATCCTAATGTCTTTATAACTCTCTTCGAACTATTGATCTGAGACTAATAGAATGCTCTACTAATCCCAATTTTGCATTAGGTCGTGTTTCATCAAGATACGATCATTAATTAAACTTAACTATCGAATAACCAAGGATACGATCTCTAGATTTAATTTGGCAGCCACATTACAAAATAGAAAATGATCAATATAGGCAGTAACCTCACACGTTCGAGTTATCTAAATTATGTTGTTCCTAATGATTAACGATCATCAGATGCTACTCACAAACATCAAAAGTAACGATTACAGATTACATACAATGTTTTAGCAATAGGTTCGAAATAAAACAATCAAAATAACATATTAAGATCATTCATCCTAAAACCTACTCAAATCAATACCAACAACATAACAATCTGAAAAGAAATTACAACCTTAAAGTGATAAAATAGCTTAACTGTGACTTGGCATCAATATCCCATTGAGCCAGTATCCGGAAGCTAGCCTTCTATGTCCTTTTTTATACTCCAAGTATGAGTCGTCTTCTCCATGCTCCGGTGGTGACAAACAAATGAAAACCTAGCTCCTCCACTCTATTCCACGCCACCGCTTTCTTATACTCTTCTCACATTAATGCTCTCTTCTCTTACTATTCACTAATTTAACAAATTAATATGTTGGACCACCATACTATTCACTATTCACTCTCTTCTATAGCTCTCATACAGGCGTCAGTCTTCTCTGTTTTCTCCCTAGCCGCCACCTATTCCCTTTTCCAGCCACCAAATCATAGCTCTTCTCCTTACTGTAGCTTTGATGGGACAATAAAGATTGTTGGTCCATTGTCACTGTTCACGTATACTTAAAGCATTATCTGCTACTAAATCTTTCTCCTTGCTACGTTAAAACCAGCCTCACCACCTCCAATCACATTTTCTTCACCAATAAAGATAGGAGCTTCAGTTCTCACATTTTAGCCCCCACACTCTTCATTTTATTCTCCAAAATGCAGCGGCCTTTTCACTCTCTTTTTATGATAAAAACTAGCATCGAAGCTTGGAGAGATGGCTTAACCGAATAGATGATCCAGCTGCTACTTCTCCTTCGATCTTCCTCCTCATTTTAGCTATATCTTTTTTTATTCTCAATTCAGCCCCCATACTCCAGTCAATACTTCCACCACCTTTTTTCTTATTTCATAGCCCTTCTTTTTGCTCATGAGGGAACTAGGTTTCCAGAATAAGAATAGAATTGGACAGGTGGCATTTTAAAACCGAAGAGGACCCCTTGTATGTTGTCCAATCTTTATTTTATTCTCTAAGCTTTGTCACATTTTTTCCATCAGATATCTTGCAAGGGACAGCTGGGGTTTTAATGTAGCAAAATGGACAGTTGGTATGTGTGTGATGTCTCACTCAAGTGAGACACCAAACACTCATGGTAGGTGCCTTCATCTTCCGATTCTTTGCTTCAACCCTCTATTCACGTGTGGCTGTCCAACTCCTTTGGTTTTCACAATTTTTTAAATGATGTTATCTATTAAATTCACGTCCAAGTGCGTCCCTTTTCTTGTTTATACCTTGAATGACTAAATAATTAGAAGAAACCCTCACAACCATGCAAAAACATGTACAGCTATGAGTGGTTTCATCCTTCATTCTTTTATGCTTTATCTCGCCTTCTCTTACTCTAATCTTCTTCTTTGTTGTTCCATGAAGACAAGCGGATGTGAATCCCTGAGAAGATGGCTTCAATGGACATGCTTTCGGGTCACTTTAGTTCCTTCACTTTTGAAATGTACCTATGATCAAATCTTAGCTAAATTGAGTATCCCAAACATTTGTAAGGCATTAATTAGTAAGTGTAGTATATAAAATTAATCAACATTTAAACACATGTCAACTTCCCCTACACTTACCTTTCAACTGTCCTCAGGTAAATTGTTAAAATCAAAATCACAAACCAAAACTTTTATTCATTTTCCCTATTTCTTAAGAATAGATAACTATAAGTAACGATGAATGACTTTCAAAACCTATAGTAAAAACTTAACATTCAAGCTTATACTCATGATCAATCAATATTCACCACCTTTAGAAACTGAGTAATCTAGAGGTTAACTTGGACAAAAAGTGTTTAAATAAGATATTTCCATGGGTACACTCAAACACCATTCAAGATCACAACAATCCATAACTTTGCATATCATTTCATTTCTCCACCACTAAAAGTCACATGCATAATTATGAATCAAAGGACTTTTCTAGGGTTGTAATGTGGGTAAGGATAAGGTGGGGTGTATTTTGGATAATGTAGCATAAAAGCCATCAAGCTAGTGAAGTAAAAGTAACACTTAATGAGATATCAAACGCGAAAGTTAACATTCGTTCAAAACTGGATACCGTTAGCCATAAAGAATGCAACAACTATGTTTCACAACTCAATTTAGCTCTCACACCATAAGCCACATTAGCATAACACAAAAAGTGGTCCATATAAAACAACATCTACCTCATATGCAATATATTCAAACACCCAATCAATACAACTTAAAGAGGATAAATTATTAATTAACAACTTTTCACATCAATTATATTTCCTCCTTGATACTTTTTATTCAAACTCACTTTTTTTTCTTTCTATCTTTTTTTTCTTTTCCCTCTTTTCATTTTCTCTTTTTTCTCACAAAAGTAAAAGTGATAAAAGCTACATCAACATAGTGTTCATAACATGGAATTTTAACAAATATATTTAACCCACATGTATGCATACCCCCACACTTAGGCTTTTGTACAATCACATTCATCAAGAATTAACAAATGCTCCACTATCTTTAAGACTTAGGTAGGTCATTTGGTTATATGCATGTAATGTCGTTTATACAAAAGAAAAGGATAACAAAGTTCAAAGGGGTTAACAAAGGAAAATTCACATAGTTGGGTAGGCTATTTAATGTAGCTCGTAATAAACAAAGAATGTCCAAACATTTTCATAAAAATGCATGTGATAAAAATGTGGTCTCAAATAGAAAATCAACACAAAGTAAGGATGTATATGTCATAAAGGTCACTCATAACAAACAAAATAATGAGACTGATATGAATGTGTCAATCTAATATGGCTCAAAACCTCATTAGTTTTTGTCTACCACTAGTCACCGCTCTTTTAAGAATAATGTATATTAATTAATCACAAGAGCAAAAGTACACGCCAAATTTTGCTATGTATTTTTCTAGTCAATTCACGCTCTAATTATGACTAAATAATCTTAAAAGCAATAGAAAATAAGAAAATTTTTGATCTTGTTCATTTGATTTTGAAAACTACCTAAAAAGCCACATAAGCCATATTTAAGCTCAAAAACATGCATAGAAACTAGCATACCCCACCTCCACACTTAAAACTTACATTGTCCTCAATGTAAAATCAAATGCAAGAAATGGAGCAGTTAAAAAAATAGCAAATGCAAAAATGTAAAAGACAGAAATTAACTCCCAATGGGTTGCCTCCCAAGCAGTGCCTTTGTTTAACGTCATTAGTTCGATGAATCAAGTGGTACTAGTCACATCCTCTTGCATCAACACCTCCAAAACCTCCGTTTGGAAGCCATCGTAATACGACTTCAAGCGATTACCATTCACTCTAAATGTCTTGTCAGTTTTAAGGCTTCGTATCTTTACTGCATTAAAAAGAAAGATATGAGTGATAACAAACAGACCAACCCAATGGGAACATAACTTAACTAGAAAGAGTTTGAGTTTGGAATGATATAGTAACACCTTTTAGACCATCGAAAAGCTTTTCTTTGAAATCATCTTATAATGAAAAGCTTTCGTCCTCTCCTTATATATCACTGCATTTTGATATAGCTCATTCCTCATCTCTTCCAATTCTTGAAGATGCAACTTCCTATGCACTCCTGCATCATCCAAGTGCATGTTGCATCTTTTGATAGCCCAATATGTCTTATGATGTAATTCCATAGGAAGATGACATGGCTTCCTAGACACTAGCCTATGAGGAGACATTCCAATTGATGTTTTGTAAGCTGTTCTGTAGGCCCATAATGCGTCTTTCAGTCTTACACTCTAATCCTTCCTATTGGGCTGCACAGTTTTCTTTAAGATTAACTTGATTTCTCAATTTAAGACTTTAGCTTGCCCGTTAGTTTGGGGATGGTATGCAATCGAAACTTTGTGAATGATGTGATATTTTTTAAACATTGGTTCCATCACCCTGTTACAGAAGTGGGTTCCTCTGTCGCTAACGATGGCTTTCAGTATCTCAAATCTAGAAAGAAAGTTAGCCTTAACAAAATTTGTAGCAACTTTGGCATTGTTAGTCCTAGTGGCTTTCACTTCCACCCATTTAGAAATATAATCAATTGCAAACAATATATAAGTAAAACCAAAAGACGGAGGGAAAGGTCCTATAAAATCAATGCCTTAAATGTCAAAAATTTCACATAAAACCAAAGGAGTTTGTGGTAATTGATCCTTACAGAACCGGTTACCTAACTGTTGGCATCTATCATAAAATTTACATTAAGGTATATGAATCTTTAAACGATGTTGGCTAGTGAAAGCTGCTCTCTAGAACTTTATAAGTTTTCCTTTTCACTCCAAAATTTCCTCCACAAGCGTACGAATGGTAGAAGGCTAAAATTGATGATGATTCATTTTCTAATACACATCTCCTGATAACTTGATCTACACAATGCCTCCAAAGATATGGGTCATCCTATACATAATACCTCACTTCACTCTATAGCTTATCCCTCCAAGCCTTTGACAAATCAACAAGTAATTCGTGAGTAACTAAAAATTTGACAATTTTTGCATACCATGGTGGTATCGTATTGACAGAAAATAATTGCTCATCTAGAAAGGATTCTTGTAGAGGAATATCATCTTCTTCCTTTAGCAAATGCCTAAGATGGTCTACCACTATGTTTTCTGCCCCTTATTATCTTTGATTTCCAAGTTGAATTCCTGAAAGAGGAGAATCCATTTGATTACAATTTTGCCTCTTTCTTTACGAGTAAGTATTGTAAAGCTGCATGGTGAGAATAATCAATCACTTTAGCACCAAACAAATACAATTGAAAATTTTCTAAAAAAACCACAGATAACAGTTCTTTTTCAGTATTGGCATAATTCAATTGGGCTTGGTTTAGAGTCTTTGAAGCATAGTAGATAGCATGCAAAGCTTTTCCCACTCATTGTCCTAGAGTTAGCCCTATTGTATAATCACTCGCATCACAGATGATCTCGAAAGGAAGGTTTCAATCAGGCAATTGAATCATTGGTAGGGATGTTAGAAGCTCCTTAAGTTTATTAAATGCTTCCTTACACTTTTCTTCAAACTCAAACAAGACATCTTATTGAAGAAGCTTGTATAGTGGTGCGGCTATCTTTAAAATTTCCTTAATAAACCTTCGATAAAAACCTATATGCCCAAGAAAAGAATGCACTTCCCTCACAGTAGAGGGGGTAAGGTAAAGAAGAAATAAGATCAACTTTAGACTTGTCTACTTTAATATCCTTAGAAAAAATCACATGGCCTAAAACTATACCTTGATCCATCATAAAATGACATTTTTCCCAGTTCAACACAAAGTTAGTTTCTATAAATTGTTCCAAGATAATGGCAAGATTCTCAAGACATTCATCAAAAGAAGATCTATACACACTAAAATCATCTATAAATACCTCGATAATCTTCTCAACATATTTGAAAAAAATGCTTACCATACACCTTTGGAATATGGCGGGTGCATTCTATAATCTGAACGACATCCTTCGGTAGGCAAACGTATCGAATGGTCATATAAATATGATCTTCTCCTGATCTTCAGGTGCGATCGGGATCTGAAGATAACTTAAAAATCCATCTAAAAAGCAGTAATAGCTATAAATAACCAATCTCTCAAGCATTTGATCAATAAAAGGAAAGGAAAAGTGATCTTTATGTGTAGTAGAATTTAACTTGATATAATCAATACATGCTCACCACCCGATTTGCACTAGAGTGGGAACCAACTCACCTTCATGGTTTGTCACAACGGTGAATCCAAACTTCTTTGGAATCAACTGGATAGGAATTACCAACTTATTATCAGAAATCAGGTAGACAACCCTGACATCGAGAAGTTTAACACCTCTTTCTTCTCAACTTTCATCGTTAGAGGATTTATCCTACGTTGAGCTTGCCTTGTGGATTTTGCATCCTCCTCTAACAAAATGTAGTGCATGCATATGGAAGGACTTATCCCTTGGATATCTGTGATAGTCCACCTAATAGCCTTCTTATGCTCTCTTAGCATTCGAACAAGCCTCTCCTCTTAATTTGAAGTCAACTCCATTGAAATGATAATTTGGAGAGTCTGCTTATTGCCTAAATAGGCATACTTCAGATGTGTAAGGAGTGGCTTCAATTCCAATTCTAGTGCCTGCACATCAGAAGGTAACAAATTTTGGTGAGCTTCAACTAGTTGTATAGAATCCAAATCATACCTTTTTGGAGAGCTTTCCAATCAATCCAAGGAAGTTTTCATTTCCACAAGTTCTTCTCCCATCTTAACATGAGTGTTGGCTTCTACTTCTATATCCTCAGTTAAAACCATTTCCAAATGATCCCTGCAATTTAATTTAAACATTTCCTGCAACAAAGGATCAATCACAACAACATAAAAAACACAATGATCATTAGGATGATGTTTCATCGCATCAAAAATATTGAACTGAATCACTTCCCTATCAAATTCCATTGTGAGGGTGCCCTTATGAACATCTATCTTAGTTTAAGCCATATTAAGAAATAATCTCCCTAGAACGATAGGTATCGAATTACAAGAGGTGTCATCATTCATATCCACAATATAAAAATTTGCAGGAAACGCTAACTTATTCACCTACACCAAATCATCCTCAACCACACCATCAGGATAAACATTAGTACGGTCAGTCAATTTTATGATTACACTCGTTTCTTTCAAACGGCCTAAATTCAAAGAAGCATAAATCGAACGGGGCATCACATCAATAGAAGCACCCAAATCCAACATAGCTCTATTGATCATAGTATTACTAATTTTGTAAATAATGGTAAACATACCTGGATCCTGGCATTTTGGAGGCATCTTCTTTTTTAATACCGTCGACACATTCTCACCCATCATTATGTTTTCATCACCCCCTCATTTTCCTCTTATGTGTACACAGTTCTTTGAGGAATTTGACATAACTTGGTACTTGCTTGATTGCCTCAGGCAAAGCTATATTGACTTCCACCTTTTAGAAAGTCTCCAATATTTCTTTGTCTTTTTCCTTCTTGTTTAGTCTTATCAATTTGCTAGGAAAAGGTGGAGGGTTAGTTTTAATAATATCGGAACTTTCAAAATTTACCTTTGTACTCGATGATAATTTTTTTCCTTTCCCAATTCCTTCTCGATTTCTTCCTCAGTAGCAATCCTTAATGAGGTTCTCTTGAGACCATCAATCTCCATTGCACCCCTCAAGGCTATAACACTTACATTCTTCAAGTTTACCTCAAGTTGGGATGGCAATTTTCCTCCATTTTGTGATTCTAGTCGATTGAGCCTCACTGCCATCTGACCTATTTTATTTTCCAAATTTTGTATGCTTACTGTTAATCCCTATCAAATTTGTTGTACACGTTGTTGAAATATTTATTGCATATTCTGTTGGAATTGTTACATATCCTATTGCAATTGTAGATTGTTAGTAGTAAGATTCTTAAAAAGATCTTCTAAAGATGTACCTGAACTGGAAGAAAAAGCTTTCTGTGCTCCTTGTTGCCTTCGTTGAAATCCTTGCGATCCTTAAGACTGATTTTGGAAGAAATTTTACGGTCGGTTTCCTCTATAATTTAAGTTAGGATGATTCCTTTAACCTAGGTTATACGTCTGCGAGTACGGGATGTATTGGTTCAGGAATTTTCCTTATGTAGCATTCACGTACTCCATACTTCCTTCTTGTAATGTTAGACACTCATCAGTTGGATGACTAGTGTTTGAATATATTCCGCACACTTTCACTTATGCCTATCCAACTGCAATCTATCTCACAAAAGATTTTAGTTCATCTAAACGATGTTCAATAGATGAAGTGCTTACCTCGTTTACTCTTCAAACATCTTTGTAAGCACCAAATTGTTAGGTGTTAGTAGCCATCCACTCAAGTAATGTCCTAGCTTCAATTGGAGTCTTCTCGCAAAGTTACCCACCACCCGCTGCATCAACCAAACTCCTCTCTATCGGTAACAATTCTTTATATAAATATTAGATGATAAGTTGCTCCAATATGTTGTGGTGTGGACAACTAGCACATAACTTCTTGAATTGCTCCCAATACTCTTAAAGAGATTCTCTATTATACTGCTTGATGCCACATATCTCCTTCCGAATACTTGCTATCTTTGAGGCCGAAAAATATATCTCTAAAAATAGGCTCTTTATCTCCAACCAAGTATTTATGTTCCCTGCTAGTAAATCAAACAACTAATCTTTTGCTGCATCTTTGAGTGAGAACGGGAAGGCTCTTAATATGATCTGCTCGTCCATCACCTCGGGAGGCTTTATGCTCAAACAAACCATATCGAATGCTTATGTGCATCCTCACTTACAAGACCATGAAAATTGGGTAATAAATGAATTAATCCAACATTTAACACAAAGGTAACATGTTCAACAAAATTAGGAAATTTAATGCATAGGGGTCTTTAGGTTAAGTCTGGTGCAGCCAATTCTCTCAACAATCTCAGATTTGCTATAGTTACTTCAGATTCAGGTTCTGGGTCTACTATTTAAGATGTTCTTGCTTCTCTTCTTAACCTCCATAATGTTCTCTTGATCTCCAAATCAAGTTGCTCAATTTCTCTATGAGAAAATCTAGTCACTATCATACACCAACACTTACAAACTTTTAAAAGTTAACAAATAATCAAACAGAAACAAATATATTCACAAAACATCAACTAAAATAAAATACAAAATTGAACTACCACACTCCTCGACATCGACACCAAACTTTACAGCACGTGTCAAGTGCACTACAAAATTTACCTGACTCTGGACACTAAAATTTGTAGTTATGGTGAGTCGGGATCTAATCCACAAAGAATGTTTGGTTAATTTTTGTAACAAAATTAATTGATGCAAGGAAAATATAAGGGGGTTTTGGATTTTTAAGCAATTTAGAAACTAAAGTAAAAGTAAACTATCAAAACAAATTAAAACAAGCAATCAAAAATGAGAAAAGTGTTAAATATAAGTAAGGTTTGATTCTAGGGTCAATCTCAGCCTAAACACGATCAAGCATATTCCGTCATGCTAACGTCTTTACAACTCTCTTCAAACTATTGATCTGAGACTGATACAACGTTCTAGTAATCTCGATTTTCCCTTATGACGTGTTTAATCAAGATACGATCTTTAATTAGACCTAACTACAAAATAACCTAGGATATGATCTCTAGATTCCAATTGACAGTCACAATACCAATTGGAAAACGATCAATATAGGTAGTAACCTTGTTGGCCCTCGAATTTTATTTATTTATTTATGATAAATAAGCATGATTAGTTTTAATTTGGGGTCTTGCTATACTATTTTCTCTTGAAGTTAATTAGCATGTTAATGTGGGTAAGATAATATGACATAGGTTAAGGGAATTAAAGTTAAGGTGGTAAGTTTGCATAAGAGGTAATTTGGGAAGATCACTTAAGCTTAAAAACCTTAAAGCTTTAAAAGAGGGGCAAAATGGAGATTGTGCAAGCATTAAGAGTAGAAAAAGGGAGAAAGAAGACTTATCTTAAAATTGGAAGAGGAAAAAAACAAAAATTGAAGAAAGGAAGAGAGAGAGTGTCGTCGGAGAAGAAGAAAAGAAGAGAAAGCTAAGCTAGGTTCCATCTTTTCTTAGTCATTAAGAGTGATTTTGGTGTTGTTCAAGAAGAGAAAAAGAAAGAGGAAGGAAAGAGCTTTCTTTAGAGCTAAGAATCTCATTATTTGGTAAGCATTCAAGGTAAGTCGATTTTTTTTAATCTTTTGGAGTTTTGAAAGGCTTTTGGTTCAAAAAGCTTAAGAAACATATGGGTTTAAGTATTTTAGGATCTATTTTAGTGAATGTGCCTTATGGATTATTCAAATCTAAATTTGTGTTGAATGGGAATTGTGTCTTTCATGAAGGAAATCAAGGAGGGGTTCAAGAGAGGCAAGAGGAGCAAGGGGAAAGACATCCTAAATCCAATACCTAAACA
>JAOQML010041747.1:0-10698 GCA_027568935.1 Erythroxylum urbanii
TTGATTAGAGTTTGATAATTTCATGAAAACAAATTGGTATGTGAATGAGTATGGAATGATGTTGTGTTTGTGGTAAATTAATCTAGAATATTGGAGTGAACTTGGTGTTAAAATGTATGTGAGTTTCGGACAAACAGAAGAAAGGAGGAAGAAAAATGCAGCAGGGCACGATCGTGCATCTACGCGATCGCGACCCTTACTGAAAAAGATGGAAGTCGTGATTGTGCACCTACATGATCACGACTTTGCCAAAAAGGAGGAAAGTCACGATCAAGCACTTGCACAATTGTGACCCGAGAGGAAATGCAAAAGGTGTTTTGTTTTGAGTGATTTTCGAACTAATAAAGACTAGGATGTTTCCATATGAAGCATTAAGGTTTAAATGAGTTATTAAATGAATTTAATTGATGTTAAATGAGAGGATTAAAGTGAGTAAAGAGTATTAGAGATTAAAGAATGTTTGGAAGGTGTTGTAATTGCTTCTAAAGTGTATGAAGGAAACATACTTGAAAAGTTGTCATTGAACATGCATAATACATGACACATTCATGAATGTGTTTATTGTATATGATTGCATTTTATAGAAGAACACATTGAGTGATTGCTTCCAGACATTACTGAGACTTTAAGACAATAAGCTGAAAGGAGCAATTGTGAATAACCTAAGATGGTCTCACCTTGATTGTTTGTTAAATTTAGTACTAAATTATTGTGATGTGTATGTATTGAATTCCGGACATTCAATGTCTGAGGCATTTTGATGCATGAATAGAACATTGGAAGTGTTACTTGAATTTGAATGTAATTGACTAAATGATTCTCAACTATAATGTTGAATGCCAGACTAAAAGTTCGACGACAAATGTGAATGAGAAAGAATGCGAATGTGACAAAATGAATACGCATGGTGCATTTCATTACATGAATGCATGAAATATAAAGGCAATTGTGATCGGAATCGCCAATGAAAAAGAACTTAAAGCTCAGACATCTGTGGTAAGAGCCTATGGCTCAATGTGTTGTAAAGAGCCCTGTATTCCCAACAGCTAAGGGACAGTATGATAGAGCCCAGTTTCCATAACGGATATGGTAAAAAAAGGAGCTTGGTCACAATAATGTAAATAAATGAAGTTGAGTCTCATAAGCATTGCATATACATATAACATGAATAAATTGAATGATTGCAATGTTTTGAGGACTTTTATTGTATAATATGTGTGATTGATTATCGATGATTATAATCTGCATAATTGTAATGGAATGATGAATTGTATGGATTCTGAAATGTGTTTTATATGAACAAAGAGTTTCTTGATATTATACGATGAAAATTGAGATAATGTGAATTATATGATAACATGAATTGTTATGTTGCATGACAAGAGTGAACCATTGAGGATTGTTACTCAACTGAGTTCTTAAAACTCAACCTAATATTTGTAACATTTTTCAGGCTTAAAGGAGATCTCTGGTTAGACAAATTGGAGTCTAACAACTGCATTCAGATAAAAGATTGAGGTCAAGATCAGTTGGCGTCTACATTTGTATTTCATTATTTTGTATTAAAATAATATTCACAAGTACTGTACGATGTGTATGTGAATATTTCTGTAATGACATTATGACTAAAAGTGTTTTTTATCTGTAATAAGCCCAAGTGACTATTGAAATTCTAACGTTATGTATTTTGATTATTAGTTCTTCGAAATATGTGTGTGATGCGTGAAAGTTTTTGCAATGAGTACGATTGACTAACCGTCCTAGCGCACCACTCTCGTAGAGTATGTTCTTAAATACTGACGGTATGTTCGGGAATATGCCCTATGGGAGTGGGATGCTATAAGTTGGTATCAGAGCCCAGATTTAGTATCTTACATAGGCAATTTTCAAACTACGTGTCAAGATACATGCATTTTAGACATGTCATAATAGGCAGCAGCAACTGATCCCCAGTCTGAGTCGCATTTGCATGAGTCGTATGCATGAACATTCGTTAAAAGTTAAACTGTTGGAAGTAGTGAGAAGAATGATAATCTATCAAGATGTGAGAAAATGAAAATTTGTGGATATCTAGAAATGAGAAATAGTATCTGGTTCAATATGATAGATAAAGATTCACTACATGTGTATATGTGGTTGTATTATTAAACATGATATCAATATTGTACTGTGATGGTATATCCTTAAATGTGATATAGATGTGAATATATTGTCATGGATTGATTGAGGAAAATAGGGATATGGTAGAAATGACAAGATTTAAAGTGTATAAGCAAAGTTGAATGAAAGCAAAAACTTTTATAAGCTTAAGACGTTGAAATTGGATTCGAAATAGTTATTTGATTAATGTGATTAGAGTTGTAATTTGACATAAGAATATGTCAATGGAATTGAGATTAGAATTTCATAATGGTTATGCCTCTATAATTCTGAATTGATTGAGAATATACATATGTAAGATGTAATAAAGGATGATTGGAAGATGAGATGAATGATAACGAGATAAGTAAAAGTCCCCTAGGTTACGTTGAATTGTTATTGTGAATGTATATTGGATAATTTGATTACTTTGACAAATGATGTCATTAAGTACATATGTATCATATACTTGGATATGAAATAGAAAGTGATCCATGACTTATTAAATGTTTTTAAGTTTTTAAATCCCCTTAGTTAAAAATTTTAAGATAAATCGAAGTAATGCATGAAAGCGTTTATGATGATCAATTGGGGATAGATTGAGAGTGTAAATGATGTTATTATGTGTGATGGATTTAAGGAAAAAGAAGAAGGGCACGATTGTGGCATAGTCCCCACGATCATGGCACAGTCATAAAAGGAGAAGTGTTATCTAGAATAAATTGAGATTAAGGTATCCTTAGCATAAGTTATTAATTGGTGAATTGTCATAAATACATCTCTAGATAAGATGTGATGATCTTGATGATAAGTACTAAAGTATAAGAGTAAATGGATGTGTTTATTGCTTCACTGAGCCTTATTATAAAGAGTACTCTAACCATGTAAAGTATGATAGAAATTGATCTTATTGAGAAGTTATGAATAGTTGAAATCGATCTTATTGAGGCATTAAGAATGACTGGAAAGCAATGATGAATATAGTTAATTGATAAAGATTACGTGAACAGCATAGATGATAGTAGCAAGAAATCTTCTTTCGAAGAAGACTTTCACCGAATTAGGGCAAGTAGACCAGATGGTTTACTTCTAAGAATGAACGAATATTGAATGAATTAGAAGAGAATATTGGAGCTCCATTTCTAATTGAGACTTGTAAATAAATTGAAATGTGTGGAGAAACTAGTATGAATAAGCAAACATTAGAATAATTTAATCAGAAATTAGAGGAAATCGAATGAATGGAGAAAATAATTCGAGAAAAGAAGTAAATAGGGAGACTGAGAAAAAAAGGTGATATCATTACCTCATTTGAGGAATTAGCTACCTAAGAATTTCGAGAAATAGTTATGGATACTTTGAGTTAATTATTTGGGTTGACAATTGCCCCCAGCAGTATTATGGCATTGAAGAATAAAGTGTTCTAACTTTGCTTGGATCAATTAGTGACTGTGATCATAGAAGATATTTTGAGTGTATCCGAAAAGATGACAGGAATATTTTGAACACTTGAGGTTAGCCTTACTTATCATAAAGGAAAAATAATTATATGCCAAGTCCAATAAGAGTGAATCTCAACTTGATTAAGTAATGTGTTGGGTTATATAGTATCTGAACATAGCTTATTAGTAGACCCAAAGAAAGTAGAGGTAATGACGAGGTGAGAAACTTCTGAGGAAAAATGTGTCATTTAGATAGACTAGTGAATGTAAGAAGAATTTTAAGGAATTAAAACAACAATTGATTACAACATCGATGTTAGTTATTCCATCTGGATTTGGAGAATTTGTAGTATATAATGATAATTCAAACCGAAGATTAGGATATAATCCAATACAATACAATAAGGTGATTTTGTATCCATCGAGACAATTAAAGTTTCATGAGTTGATTATTTGATACATGAATTGCTGCAATAGTAATTGCTTCAAGAACTTGGAGATATTATATGTACAGTGAAACATTTTGGATATACATACATACATACATATATATATATATACAAATCATTAAAGTTTGAGGTAATTATTGAGTTTGAAAGAATTGAATATGAGACTAAGACAATGGATAGAGTTACTTGAAGATCATAATATAAAAATGAGTATTACCCAGTAAAGCTAGTGTTGTAATCTGAAGCATAAAACAGAAAATCCAATAGTAGTGTAGCACAAATTCATATATTAAGGTTACCAAATCTAGTTCAATGAAGAGCCTAGAATGATTGAGTTAAAAATAGGGCAAAATGAAGTGTCATTAGCCACATTGAAATTAAGATCAGTTTTACATGGAAGGACTAGAAAAGCTCAAAGTGAGGATTTAGAAATTGTGAATCTTATTGAGAAAGTGAAAATGAATCCAAATTTGTGTTTGAATAGGAAAAATGATACTTCGTAATTGTAGTAAAAATTATGTGCACTTGATACCGATGATTTAGCAAAGAGATTATTAAGGAAAGTATAAATAGCAACCTATGCTATACATCCTAGTAAGAATACGCCGAAGTAGTATCTAGCGGCCAAGAATGAAGAAGCAAGTGATACTCATGCATAATATTAGTATACACACACGTGAATTTGATCATTGTACACATTACAATAATTTGTTCATGTACTCATTTGACATTTTCGGGTATAAATGATTGTTTTAATGTGATTATGATATGGATAGTGATTATTTTGCTTTAAAAATTGAGTTGGTGTGTTTAATTAGTGATTTAGAATTTTTTAGGAAATTTGAAAATTTTCTGGAAATTAAGGGTATTTTTGGACTAGGAAAAATGCTAACTGGCGAGACAATTGATGAATAGTGGAAGAAACAAGTGTCAGATGGCAGTAGAAATTTTTATGAATGACATTTGGATTTAATGACATATGTCATTTAAAATTGGGAGTCAATTGGATTAGAATTGGGAGATGAATGGACTAGTTAATAAAGAGGACCCATTAGAAACCTTAAGACGGTGACATGTGGCAAGTGACATGTGTCACTTACCTTGCCACACCTTAACCCATGATATTTTCATTTTTGAATGGCCATTTCTATTGTCTTTCATCTCTCTCACGAAGTGCTCTAACTTCTTTATCTTCTTCATTTGTCTTCATCCAAAATCCTCACTTCTCACACCATCAATGTTGAATTTTTCTTTAACCCTTCACTTACTACTCTCATTTTTGGTTGTCTTCTTCATTATCACAACAAGACCTAACCTTACCACCTTCGAATGGTGATGAACGAATGGTGCTTGGGAAGCTAGGGTTTATGTTGAATGAACAAGCTATGAGCAAATCAAGTAAGTAGCATGTTATTCTTTATGGCTTGCTTGATAGATATGGTTTTGATGATAGTTTAAGAGATGAAATGATCATAATAATATAGTTAAATGTCTTGGTAATGTGCATGAAGAATGGGTAAATTTATGTCATATTTTTATAGTTAAATGTCTTGGTAATGTGGATGAAGAATGAGTACATTTATGTCATATTTTCATATGTATGATGAATATTATGAAGTGTAATAGGGATGATTTTTTAGATGGAAATGATCCCTAGCATGATGTAGGTAATGTGGATGAAGAATGAGTACATTTATATCATATTTTCATATATATGATGAATACTATGAAGTGTAATAGGGATGATTTTTGAGATGGAAATGATCCCTAGCATGATGTAGAAAAAGTGTCGAAAAATTTGATAGATAAATGGATGCTTCATGTTCTAATTTCAATGTATATTAATATGGAGTTCTTTGGGTGTTGTAGAGATGAGTTAGAATGAATTTGAAGTTAAAGAAAAGGCTCAAGTACTGTCTTAAAATGAGGAAAATTAAAATGATAAGTTGAGGATAAAATGAAGGTCTTAATGAAGTGGAACATGTACAGAAAGTTGGTGATCAATGTGTATAAGTATATGTTCTATTTTTGGTGTTATGATCAATCATGGATTTTGATTTGTGTGTGGATGATATTGAGCTGAAATGGAGTTAAGAATGATGGGTAAATGATAAGTAATTAAGCTAAAAATGATAGGCTAAGCAAAAGAGATGAACTAGGATGTAAATGGACTAAATGTGTGCTGGAATATGTTAGATGGAGTGTTTTTACTGAACATGCATTTGTAATTTGGCCATATCTTGATCTGTAAATACCCAAATGAGATTATTTCTAATTTAAATTAAACTAGAGACATATCGCTACAATTTCCATGAAGGAATTGAATTTGAATTCTATCCTTAAGGTCTTGAAATTTGGCTTCAATTTGAGAATTGTGTGTCATCATGCGGTATGATAAAATTTTGTAATAATTTGGATATAACTTGTAGAATACTGAACCAAACTACATGAATTTCATGTCATTAGAAACTTAAGATATATAGGAACATTTTATTAGAAGAAGGTGTTGCCTAAATACCTCATTTTCTAGGTCACAATGGTCATACACAATTAACCTAAAATCCTGTCTTGACAAAAACTAGAAAATTGCAGAATAAAGGGGAGATTAGTTTTTGTCACGTTTGTGGCAGGGGATGCCACAATTGTGAGCAGTGATTTTTCTTGGTAATCTTTTGATTATGCAATGATTGAATCAATTAAGGATGAGGTATAATTAGGATGTTTTTGGACTTAATTAGTGCTTAAAATGAACATAATTTGATGTTGGAAAAGTTAGTTAAATATGTGATAATTTTTGATTGATCTTGATGTTATACTTTAAGGAAAAGGATGTTTGATGCCAATGCATCAAAATGTGAAATGTTTAGAGTGTTAAATAAGGATATAATATAGTGAATGAATTGTTTGATGCTTTATGAATAAGACATAGTATGGAAGGAGATTGGATTTTATGAATGATGAGATTAACTGTGAGCTTTGAAATGGAAAATCAAATGATTAGAGGTTGAGAGTTTAATGCAATCAAATTGGTATTTGAATTAGTGTGGAATGATGTCGTGTTAGGTGTGAAATTGGAGTTAAAATATATGTTAAATTCGGATGAATGGGGGAGGAAATTTGCAAGGCACGATGGTGGCCCTCACCCCACGATCGTGACCTGACGAAAATAGTTTCTGTCATGATTGTGGCCCTTACAACACGATCATGGCTAGCCCCAAAAGGATTTTGTCATGATCGTGGCAGGGACACCAAGATCGTGGCTAGACTTATGAAGGGTAAAGAGTTATCCTTTGATTGTTATATGAACAAATCAATACTAGGGTTCTTCCATATGATGTAAGTAGGTTTAAATAAGATCTTAAATGACCCTAGTTGATGAGAAATGAGGTGATTAAAGTGAGTAAAGTGTATTAGGTACTAAAGAATGATTGAAAGATGTTCTAAATTATTATAGGATGTGAATAAAGGAAATATACTCGGGATTGTCAATATGAGCATGCAATATACATTACACATATACATATGTGTATAATTGAATGTTTATGTGATTGTGCAATTAATAATGTGTGTACAATATATGTATTGCGTAATTTTGATATACAAGATAGAAGGTCAGTATCCAGTCATTTTTGGATTGTGGAAGCTAATACTAATCTGGAGCGTACTGTGAGTAACCTAAGATGGTCTCACTATGATTGTTTGTTTAATTCTAAATTGAATTGACATATGATGTATGTGTACTGATTTTTGGATATAAAATGTCCAAGGCATTTGATGCATGAATAATACATTGGAAGTGTTCCTTGATTATAAATGTGATTGAATAAATGTGTTCTCAAGTTATATGTTGAACGCCTAACCAAGTCAGATGATTAATGTGAATGAGAAAGTGAATGTGAATGCACTGGATTGAACATGGTGATTAAATATGTGAAATGCATTTATTCTATGAACGTATGAAATAGAAAGGCACTTGTGACCAGAGTTACCAGTCAAAAAGAGCTGAAAGCTCATACATTTATGATAAGAGCCTAACGCTCAATGTATAAAGAGCCTTGTATCCCCAATGGATAAGGGACAGTATGATAGAGTCCAGTATACACAACAAATATAGGACAGTGAAAAAGGAACTCGGTCATAACAATGTAATAAATGAATTCGAGTCTGACAAACATTGCATACACATGTGATATGAATAAATTGAATGATTGCAAAGTTTTGAGGATTTTCATTATGTGAAATGAGTGAATACTTATCGATACATGTTGGCATGATGGTGATGAAATGATGAATTGTATGGTTTTTGGAATGTGGCATTAATGAGTAAAGTGTTTTGTGATATCATATGATTATAAATGAGAAAATGTGAGGTATATGATAACATGAATTGTTGTGTTGTATGACAAGAGTGAACCATCGAGGATGTTTACTTAACTGAGTTCGCAAAGCTCACCCCAATCTGCAACATATTTTTCAAGCTTAGAGGAGACACCCAGTTAAATCAACTGGAGTCTAACCACTGCTTTTAAGTAAGAGATAAAGGTCAGAATTAGTTGACGTCTGCATACATTCTTCTGTTATTTTGTCTTAAAGAATGTATTCCGCAAATATTGTACCATTGTATGTGAATAATTCTGATGTGTAATAACTTCTTGACTGAAAGTGTTTTGAATTTATAAAGGGCCCAAATGATTTTTGAAATTCTGCAATGTCTATATTATTTTTTGGTAATTATGATCAAAATTGTTATAAATAAAATGGACTATTAATGATTATTGGTTTTCTGAAAAATGTATGTGATGTTCGAGGAAATAAATATGCAATGAGTTCCGTTTGATTACTCTAGCACGCTGCTTTCACAGGGTGTGTGTCCAAATGTCCTCAGGATGTACAAATACATGCTCAGTGAAAGTGAGGTGCTACACTAGGACTCCATGTAACCTCACTATCTCATTAACATACCTCTGAACTAACTGATCTAGTGTGTTATTCTCTCTCACAGGTAGGAAATGAGCTGACTTCGTCAATCTATCAATAATGAACTATAGGGCATTATGTTACCTTGGAGTCCTCGGCAAACCTATAATAAAATCCATAGTAATACTTTCCCATTTCCACTCTGAAATAAGTAATGACTGTAACTTCCCAACTGGAGCCTGATGCTTTGCCTTAATCTGTTGACAAGTCAAACATTTGGCAATATACTTAGCCACTTGCTTTTTCATCCCTGGCCACCAAAAATATTACTTCAGTGTATTATCCATCTTGGCAGTAACAGGATGCATAACATAGGCTGCTATGTGAGCTTCCTCCAAAATTTCTTTTCTCAGATCATCAACATCAGGTACACATAATATCTGCTTCAACCACAATGCATTGTCTCTCAACTCAAACTTAGAATTCAGATTTTGTTTCAACTTCTCGATAGTTTTCAAAAATTATGGATCCTTACTTTGAGCTTTTCTAATCTTTTCATGCAATACCGATCTAAGCTTCAACATAGCTAATAATGCTTCATTCTTCCCTAAACTTAGCTCAACATTCAAGGCTCTCAATTGAACTAGATTTGGTAACCTCGAAGTTTGTATTTGTGTCACACTACTATTAGATTTCTTACTTAAGGCATCAGCTACAGTATTAGCTTTACCTAGATGATGCTCAATCGTGCAATCATAAATTTTCAGTAATTCAGTCCTCCTTCTTTGCCTCATGTTGAGCTCCTTTTGACTTAACAAATATTTCAAACTTTTATGATTCATAAATATTTGAAAGGTTTCACCATAAAGATAATGTCTCCAAATCTTCAAAGCAAACACCACTGCAGCAAGTTCTAAATCAAGAACTGGATAGTTGAACTCATGAGGCCTTAACTGTCTCAAAGCATATGCAATCACTCTGCCATACTACATCAAAACACTTCCTAATCCCTGGCATGAAAAATTACTATATACTACATATTCTTCAGATCTAGACGGCATAGCTAACACCGATATTGTAGTTAATCAATGTTAAAATTCCTCAAGACTCCTTTAAAATTCATTAGTCTATCAAAATGGTACATTCTTCCTCAGACGTTTTGTCAAAGGGGTTGAAATCAATGAAAACCCCTCAACAAACTTTCTGTAATAACTTGCTAGCCCAAGAAACTCTGAATCTCAGACTCATTTCTTGTGGCTTCCTACTTTATCACTGCCTCAACTTTCTTCGAGTCTACTTGTATGCCTTGTCCATATACTATATGACCCAAGAACACCACTTGATCAAGCCAAAATTTGCACTTACTAAACTTGGCGTATAATTGATTCTCTCTCATTATTTGTAAGACTAACCTGAAATGCTCATAATATTCCTCTCTACTCCTCGAGTACACCAAAATATCAATTATGAATACAATCATATAGTGATCCAAGTAAGGTTGGAACACTTTATTCATCAATGCCATAAAAGCTGTCGGAGCATTTGTTAACCCAAAAGGCATCACCAAAAACTCAAAGTGCCCATATCTAGCTCTAAATGCACTCTTTGGTACATCAGCTTCTGCTATTTTCAACTGATAATACCCTGACCTCAAATCTAGTTTAATAAACACCTGTGTAACATCCCGTTTCCAGAGAACGGGTCGGACCAATGAAACAGGTCCAGGTGTGGTAAATTACCACACCTCATGC
>JAOQML010041787.1:0-10697 GCA_027568935.1 Erythroxylum urbanii
AGGTGCGTAGAGTTTGTGCCAACTGGCTGTTTTGCCCACCGAAGGTATGCCAACAGGCTATTTTTTCCACCAAAGGTGTGACCATGTGAACGGATTGTTTTTCCCATCGAAGGTGTGCCAATAGGCTATTTTTTCCACTGAAGGGGCCTCTGCTATTTTTTCCACTGAAGGTACCTAGCGTCCTTGCCAATTTGTTGTTTTGTCGATTAAAGTTATGAAAGAGGGCTGTTTTTCCCACTGAAGGTGCCTAGTAACAGTGCCAACGGGCTGTTTTTCCCACCCAAGATGCCTAGCGTGCATGCCAACTGGCTATTTTCCTACCGTATGCATGCCAACTGGCTGTTTCTCCTACTGAAGGTGCCTACAGATTGTGACAACGGACTATTTTGCCTACCAATGGTGGGCCAATAGGTTATTTTTCCCACCCATGGCGCCCAATGACCGTACCGACGAGCTGTTTTGCCCTTTAAAGTTTTCCCCCTCAGAAGTGCCTAGCGATCATGCCAATGGGCTATTTCGCCCATCAAACGTGATCTGATGGGCCGTTTTTCCTACTGTCGGTGCCTACTGACCGTGTAAAGGGGTTGTTTAACCCATTAAAGGTATGCCAATGAGTTGTTTTTGCAACCAAAGGTGCATAGTGTCTGTGCCAACTAGCTGTTTTACCCACCGAAGGTGTGCCAATAGGTTGTTTTTCCAATTGAATGTGCCTAGGGACCGTGACAACAGGTTGTTTTTCCTACCGAAGGTGCCTAACGTCTGTGCCAACAGGTTGCTTTGGCCACCGAAGGTATGCCAAAGGGCTATTTTTCCCACCAAACGTGCCTAGCGACCATGCGAGCAGACTATTTTACCCACCGAAGGTGTGCCAACAGGCTGTTCTTCCCACTGAAGGGGCCTAGACTATTTTTTCCCATCAAAGGTGTGCCGACGGGTTGTTATTCCCACTAAGGGGCCTAGGTTGTTTCGAAGGTGTGCCGATGGGCTGTTATTCCCACCAAAGGTGCCTAGCGTCTGTGTCAGCTGGCTGTTTTGCCCACCAAAGGTGTGCCCATGGGCTGTTTTTCCCACCGAAGGTGTCTAGTGACTTTGTAAACGGGCTATTTTGCCCATTGAAGGGATGCCAATGGGTTGTTTTCCCACTAAAGGTGTCTAGCGTCTGTGCCAACTGGCTGTTTTGCCCACTGAAGGTGTGCCAATGGGCTTTTTTCCCACTGAAGGTGCCTAGCAATCTTGCCAACAGGTTATTTTTCCCACCCAAGGTGCCTAGCGTCCATGCCAACTGGCTATTTTGCCCACCGTATGCATGCCAAAGGGCTGTTTCTCCCACTGAAGGTTCTTATAGATTCTGCCAACGGACTAATTTGCCTAACGAAGGGGTGCCAACAGGTTATTTTTCCCACTTAAGGCACCCAACGATCGTACCGACGGGCTGTTTTGCCATTTGAAGTTGCCCAATGGGTTATTCTCGCCCCTGAAAGCACCTAGCGATCAGGCCAACGGGCTGTTTAGCCCACCAAACTTGTGCTGATGGGCTATTTTTCCCACTAATGGTGCCTAGTGACCGTGTAAACAGGCTATTTTGCCCATTGAAGGTGTGCCAATGGGCTGTTTTTCCCACCAAAGGTGCCTAGAGTCTATGCCAACTGGCCGTTTTGCCCACTAATGATGTGCCAACTAGCTGTTTTTCCTACTAAAGGCACCTAGCGACCGTGCCAATGGGTTATTTTCCCACCCAAGGTGCCTAGCGTTTGTGAGAACAAGCTGCTTTGCCCACTGAAGGTGAGCCAAAGGGCAACTTTTCCCACTGAAGGTGCCAAGTGACCAAGCGAGCAGACTAATTTTCCCACCAAAGGTTTGCCAAGGGACTGTTTTTCCCACTGAAGGGCCTAGGCTGTTTTTCCCACTGAAGGTGTTCCAACAAGCTGTTTTTCCCACTGAAGGGGCCTAGGCTATTTTTCCCATCAAAGATGCCTGGCATCCGTGCCAACCGGCTGTGTTGCCCACCGAAGGTATGCCAACGGGTAGTTTTTCCCATCGAAGGTGCCTAGCGACCGTGCCAATGTGCTATTTTTCCCACCCAAGGTGCCTAGCGTCTTTGCCAACTGGCTAGTTTGCCCACCGAAGGTGTGACAACGGGCTATTTTTATCACCAAAGGTGCCTAGCAAGCTTCCGAACGGATTGTTTTTCCCACCAAAGTTGTGCCAACGAGCTGTTTCTTTCTGCTAAAGGGGCCTATGCTATTTTTCCTATTGAAGTCGCCTAGCGTCCTTGCTAATTGGTTGTTTTGCCCACAAAATGTCTACCGATGGGTTGTTTTTCCCATCGAAGGTGCCTAACAACTGTGCCAACGAGCTGTTTTTCCCACCAACGATGTGCCAATGGGCTATTTTTCTCACCAAAGGTCTCTGGCGATCTTATGAACAAGCTGCTTCTCGCACTGAAGGTGCCCAATGGGATGTTTTTTCTACTGAAGGCACCTAGCAACCGTGCCAACGGGTTGTTTTTCTTGCAAAGGTGTGCCAACGGGCTGTTGTTTCCACCGAAGGTGTGCCGACAAGCTGTTTTTCCCACCAAAGTTGCCCAACGGGCTGTTTTTTTACCAAAGGTGCCTAACATCCATGCCAATTGGTTGTTTTCCATTGAAGGTCTGCCAATGGGCTATTTTCCCACCGAAGGTGCCTAGCGACCGTGTCAATAGGCTATTTTTCCCACTGAAGGTATCGAGCGGCTGTGCCAACAGATTGTTTTGCCAAATGAAGGTGTGCCGAAGGGCTATTTTTCCCACCAAAGGTGCTTAGGGACTATACAACCAGACTATTTTTCCCACCAAAGGTGCCCAACGGGCTGTTTTTCTTACCGAAGGTGCCCAACGACTGTGCCAACTGGTGGTTTTGCCCACTGAAGGTGTGCCAATTGGCTGTATTTCTGATCGAAGGTGTGCCAATGAGCTATTTTCCAGTCGAAGGTGCTTAGCATCCATGCCAACGGGCTATTTTGCCCACTGAAGGTGTGCGAAAGGACTATTTTTCCCACCGAATGTGCCCAGCAACCATGTAAATGGATTGTTTTTCCCACAAAAGGTGTGCCAACGGGTTGTTTTTCCCACTGAAGGGGCCTAGGCTATTTTTCGCATCGAAGGTGCCAGGCGTTTTTGCCAGCTGGATGTCTTGCCCACTGAAGGTATGCCAACGGGCAGTTTTCCCCACGACAGGTGCCTAGCGACTGTGCCAACGAGTTATTTTTCCCACCCAAGGTGCCTAGCGTCTGTTCCAATTGGATGCTTTGCCTACCGAAGGTGTGCTAATGGGCTATTTTTCCCACCGAAGGTGCCTAGCGACTATGCGAATGGATTGTTTTGCCAATCGAACGTGTCCTAACGGCCTATTTTTTCCACTAAAGGGCCTATGCTATTTTTTCCACCGAAGGTGCCTAGTATCCTTGCCAATTAGCTGTTTTGTTGATCGAAGGTGTGCAAGCGGGCTATTTTTGCCACCCACGGTGCCTAACGACCGTGCCAACGAGCTGTTTTTCCCACCCAAGGTGCCTAACGTCCATGCCAACTGGCTATTTTACCCACCGTATGCATGCCAACGGGCTGTTTCTCCCACTGAAGGTGCCTACAAATCATGCGAACGAACTATTTTGTCTACCGAAGGTGTGCCAATAGGTTATTTTTCCCACCCGACCGTACTGACAGGCTGTTTTACCATTTGAAGTTGCCCAACAGGCTGTTTTTCCCCAAAAGTGCCCAGCGATCATGCCAACGGACTGTTTAGCCCACTAAACGTGATCCGACAGGCTATTTTTCTCCCTGTTGGTGCCTGCTGACTGTGTAAAGGCGCTGTTTTACCCACCGAAGTTGTTCCAACGGGTTGTTTTTCCCACTGATGGTGCCTAGTGACCATGCCAACGGGTTATTTTTCCCACCGAAGGTGCCTTGCGTCAATTCCAATGAGTCGCTTTGCCCACCGAAGGTGTGCCAAAGGGCTATTTTTCCTACCGAAGGTGTGCCAATGGGTTGTTCTTCCCACTAAAGGGGCCTAGGCTATTTTTCTCGCCGAAGGTGTGCCAACGAGCTGTTTTTCCCACTGAAATGGCCTAGGCTGTTTCGAAGGTGCCTAGCGTCTGTGCCAACTGTCTGTCTTACCCACCGAAGGTATGCCAACGGGTTCTATCTCCCACTGAAGGTGCCTGCCGATCGTTCCTAGCGTATGTGCCAACTGGCTGTTTTACCCACCGAAGGTGTGTCAACGGGCTGTTTTTCCCATCAAAGGTGCCTAGCAACCATACAAACGGATTGCTTTTCCCACCAAATGTGTGCCAGCAGGCTGTTTTTCCCACTGAAGGGGCCGATGTTGTTTTTCCCACCGAAGGTGCCTAACGTCCTTGTCAATTGACTATTTTGACGATCAAAAGTGTGCCAACGGATAGTTTTTCCCACCGAAGTTGCCTAGCGACCGTGTCAACGGGCTGTTTAGCCCCCTAAACGTGTGTCGATAGGCTATTTCTCCTACTGAAGGTGTGTAGTGACCATGTAAACGGGCTGTTTTGCCATTGAAGGGATGCCAATGGGCTGTTTTTCCCACCAAAGGAGCATAGCGTCTGCGCCAACTGGTTGTTTTGCCCATTGAAGGTGTGCCAATGGGCTGTTTTCCTATTAAGGGTGCGTAGAAAACATGCCGACGGGTTGTTTTTCCAGCCCAAGGTGCCTAGCGTCCATGTCAACAGGCTGTTTTGCCTACTGAAGTTGCCCAACCGGCTGTTCCCCCCCTCCCAAAGTACCTAGCGATCATGCCAATGAACTGTTTAGCCCATAAAACATGTGCTAACGGGCTATTTTTCCCACTGATGGTGCCTAGTAACCATATAAACTGGCAGTTTTACCCATTGAAGGTATGCCAATGGGCTATTTTCCTAAACAAAGGTACCTAGTGTCTGTGCCAACTAGCCGTTTCACCTACCGAAGGAGTGCCAACTGGCTGTTTTTCTCAGTGCGCCCAGCGACCGTACCAACGGGTTATTTTTCCCACCCAAGGTGCCTAGTGTCTGTGCCAATGGACTGGTTTGCACACCGAAGGTGTGCCAAAGGGATATTTTTCCCATTGAAGGAGCTTATCAACCATATGAGTAGACTATTTTTCCCACCAAAGGTTTGCCAACAAACTGTTTTTTCCACTGAAGGGGCCTAGGTTGCTTTTCCTACTGAAGGTGTGCCAACGGGCTGTTTTTCCCACTGAAGGGGGCTAGGCTGTTTTTCCCACCGAAGGTGTGCGAACGGGTTGTTTTTCCTATTAAAGGGGCCTAAGCTGTTTTTCCCACTAAAGGTGCTTGGTGTCTATGCCAGCTGGCTATCTTGCCCACTGAAGGTCTGCAGATTGGCAGATTTTTCCATCGAAGGTGCCTAGTGACCGTGCTAGTGGACTATTTTTCCCACCCAATTAAGGTGCCTAGTGTCTGTGTCAAATGGTTGTTTTACCCACCAAAGGTGTGCCAACTAGTTATTTTTCCCACTGAAGGTGCCTAGCGACCCTACGAATCGAATGTTTTTCCCATCGGAAGTGTGACAATGGGCTGTTTTTTCCACTAAAGGGGCCTATGCTGTTTTTCCCACTAAGGGTGTCTATCATCCTTTCTAATTGGTTGTTTTGCCGGCCGCATGTGTGCTAATGGACTATTTTTTCCCTTAAGGCGCCTAGTGATCGTGCCAACGAGCTATTTTTTCCACTGAAAGTGCCTAGCGTCCATGCCAACAGGCTTTTTTGCCCACTGTATATGTTCCAACGGGCTGTTTCTCTCATTGAAGTTGCCTACCGATCATGCCAACAGATTATTCTACCTACCAAAGGTGTGCCTACAGGTTTTTTCCCACCCAAGGTGCCCAATGACCATTCTGACGGCATGTTTTGCCTACTGAAGTTGCCCAATAAGTTGTTTTCCCCCTCAAAAGTGCCTAGCGATCATGACAACGGGCTGTTTACCCCACTAACCGTGTGCCAACGAGTTGTTTTTCCCATTGATGGTGCCTAGTGACTGTGTAAACGGGCTGTTTTACCTATTAAAGGCATGCCAATGGGCTATTTTTCCTACCAAAGGTGCCTATTGTCTGTCCCAACTAGCTGTTTTGCCCACTGAAGGTGTGTTAATGGGTTATTTTTCCCATTGAAGGTGCATAGCAACGGAGCCAACGGGTTGTTTTTCCTATCTAAGATGCCTAGCATCTGTGTCAACCGGCTGCTTTTCCCACAGAAGATGTGCTAAAGGGCTATTTTTTCCACCGAAGGTGTGCCAACGGGCTGTTTTTCCCACTGAACATGCCTAGGTTGTTTATCCTACCGAAGGTGCCAAATGTTTGTGCCAACTGGCTTTCTTGCCCACCGAAGGCATGCCAACGAGCTATTTTTCCCACCTATGGAGCCTAGTGTCTATGCCAACTGGCTGTTTTCCCCACTGAAGGTGTGTCAATGGGCTATTTTTCCAACCGAAGGTGCCTAGCGACAATATGAATGGATTGTTTTGCCATTTGAACGTGTGCCAACGGGCTGTTTTTTACACTAAAGGGGCCTATGCTGCTTTTTCCACCGAAGGTGCCTAGCATCCTTGCCAATTGGCTGTTTTGTTGAGCAAAGGTGTGCAAGTGGGCTATTTTTCCCTAAAAGACCTTGCCAACGGGCTGTTTTTCCCACCCATAGTGTCTAGCGCCTATGCTAACTGGCTATTTTGCCCACCGTATGCTTGCCAACTGGCTATTTCTTATACTGAAGGTGCCTATAGATCCTGCCAACAAACTATTTTACTTGCCAAAGGTGTGCCAACATTTTATTTTTCCCACTCAAGGCACCCAACGACCGTACCAACGGACTGTTTTATCCTTTGAAGTTGCCCAACGGGCTATTTTCCTCCCTTAAAGTGCCTAGCGATCATGCCAACGGGCTATTTAGCCCACCAAATGTGATCTGAAGGGTTATTTTTCCCACTATTGGTGCCTACTAACCATGTAAAGGTGCTATTTTACCCATTGAAGGTATGCCAACGAGATGTTTTTGCCACCAAAGGTGCCTGGAGTCTGTGCCAACTGGTTGTTTTGCCCACCGAAATTCTGCCAACTGGCTGTTTTTCCCACTAAAGGTGCCTAGTGATTGTGCCAATAGGTTGTTTCTCCCACCGAAGGTGCCCAGCGTCAATGCCAACGGGTTGCTTTGCCCAACGAAGGTGTGCCAAAGGGCTATTTTTCCCGCTGAAGGTGTGCCAACGGGCTATTCTTCCCAATGAAGGGGCCTAGGCTGTTTTTCCTATCGAAGGTGTGCCAATGGGCTGTTTTTCCCACTGAAGGGGCTTAGGCTGTTTCAAAGGTGCCTAGGGTCCATGCCAACTGGCTGTCTTGCCCACCGAAGGTGTGCCAATGGGTTCTTTCTCCCACCAAATGTGCCTACCAACTATGCCTAGCGTGAGAGCCAACTGGCTATTTTGCCCACCGAAGGTGTATCAACATGTTGTTTTTCCCATCAAAGGTGTCTAGCATCCATGTGAACGAATTGCTTTTCCCACCGAAGGTGTGCCAATGGGCTGTTTTTCCCACTAAAGGGACCGATGCTGTTTTTCCCACTGAAGGTGCCTAGCGTCCTTGTCAATTGGCTATTTTGATGACTGAAAGTGTGCCAACGGACTATTTTTCCCATAGAAGGTGCCTACCTACCATTTCAACGGGCTGTTTAGCCCCCCAAATGTTTGCCGATAGGTTGTTTTCCCACTGAAGGTGTCTGATGACAGCGTAAACGGGATGTTTTTTCCACTAAAGGGGCCTATGCTATTTTTCCCACCGAAGGTGCCTAGTGTCCTTGTCAATTGGCTATTTTGCTGACCGTATGTGTGCCAACGTACTTTTTTTCCCCTAAGGTGCTTAGCGACTGTGCCAACGAGCTGTTTTTCCCACCCAAAGTGCCTAGCATCTATACCAATGGGCCATTTTGCCCACCGTATATCTGCCAACGGGCTATTTTTTTAACTAAAGTTGCCTACCGATCATGTCAATAGACTATTTTGCCTACCGAAGGTGTGTCTATAGGTTATTTTTCCCACCCAAGGTGCCCAATGACCATACTGACGACATGTTTTGCCTACTGAAGTTGCCCAACGACTGTTTTCCCCTCAAAAGCGCCTAGCGATCATGCCAATGGGCTATTTAGCCTACTAACCATGTGCCAACAAGCTGTTTTTCCCACTGATGGTGCCTAGTGACTGTGTAAATGGGCTGTTTTGCCCATTGAAGGTATGCCAATGGGTTGTTTTTCCCACCCAAGTTGCGTAGTGTCTATGCCAACTAGATGTTTCAACCACCGAAGGTGTCTTAATCGGCTATTTTTCCCACTGAAGGTGCCTATCAACCGAGCCAATGGGTTATTTTTCCCATCCAAGGTGTATAGCGTCTGTGTCAATGGGCTGCTTTTCTCACAAAAGGTGTGCCAAAGGGTTATTTTCCCTACCTAAGGTACGTAGCAACCATGCCAGCGGACTATTTTTCCCACCAAAGGTGTGCCAACGGGTTGTTTTTCCCACTGAAGGTGCGTAGGATGTTTTTCCCATCGAAGGTGCCAAGCGTTTATGCCAGCTGGCTTACTTGCCCACCGAAGGTGTGCCAACGGGTAGTTTTTCCCATGGAAGGTGCCTAGCGACCGTGCCAACGAGCTATTTTTCCCACCCAAGGTGCCTAGAGTCTGTGCCAATCGGCTGTTTTGCCCACCGAAGGTGTGCCAATGGGCTATTTTTCCCAGCGAAGACGCCTAGTGACAATGCGAACGAATTGTTTTGCCATTCGAAGCTGTGCCAACGGGCTGTTTTTTCCACTAAAGGGGCCTATGCTGCTTTTTCCACCGAAGGTACCTAGCGCCCTTGCCAATTGGTTGTTTTATTGATCAAATGTGTGCAAACGGGATGTTTTTCCCACCCAAGGTCCCTAGCGACTGTGCCAACGGGCTATTTTTCCCACCCAAGGTGTCTAGCATCCATGCCAACTGGCTATTTTGCCCACCGTATGAGTGCTAACGGGCTGTTTCTCCCACTGAAGGTGCCTACAGATCCTGGCAATGAACTATTTTTCGTACTGAAGGTGTGCCAGTAGTTTATTTTTCCCACCCAAGGTGCCCAACGATCGTATTAATGGGCTGTTTTGCCCTTTGAAGTTGCCCAACGGGCTGTTTTCTTGCCGAAAGTGCCTAGCGATCATGCCAACGGGCTGTTTAGCCCTCCAAATGTGATCCGACAGGCTATTTTTTCCACTGTTGGTGCCTACTGACTGTGTGAAGGCGCTATTTTACCTATTGAAGGCATGCCAATGAGTTGTTTTTGCCACCAAAGGTGCCTAGTGTCTCTGCCAACTGGTTGTTTTGCCCACCGAAGTTGTGCCAACTGGCTATTTTTCCCACTGAAGGTGCCTAGTGACCGTGCCAATGGGTTGTTTTTCCTACCGAAGGTGCCTAGCGTCAATGCCAATTGGTTGTTTTGCCCAACAAAGGTGTGCCAAAGAGCTATTTTTCCCACTGAAGGTGTGCCAATGGGTTGTTCTTCCCACTAAAGGGGCCTAGGTTTTTTTCCCACCGAAGGTGTGCCAACGGGCTATTTTTCCCACTGAAGGGGCCTAGGCTATTTTGAAGGTGCCTAGGGTCTGTGCCAACTAGCTGTCTTACCCATTGAAGGTGTACCAACAGGTTCTTTCTCCCACCAAAGGTGCCTAACGACCGTGCCTAGTGTGTGCGCCAACTGGTTGTTTTGCCCATCAAAGGTGTGTCAATAGGCTATTTTTCCCATCAAAGGTGCCTAGCAACCATGCGAATGGATTGCTTTTCCCACCGAAGGTGTGCCAACAGGCTATTTTTCCCACTGAAGGGATTGATGCTATTTTTCCCACCATAGGTGACTAGCATCCTTGTCAATTGGCTATTTTGACAATCGAAAACGTGCCAACGAGTTATTTTTCCCACTGAAGGTGCCTAGGGACCATGTTAACAGGCTATTTAGCCCCCCAAACGTATACCGACGGGCTATTTTTCCACCGAAGGTATCCAGTGACAGTGTAAGCGGCTATTTTTTCACTAAAGGAGCCTATGCTATTTTTTCCACCGAAGGAGCCTAGCATCCTTACCAATTAGCTATTTTGCCGACCGTATGTATGCCAAAGGACTATTTTTCCCTTCGAAGGTGCCTGACGACCGTGCCAACGAGCTGTTTTTCCTACCCAAAGTGCCTAGTGTCTATGCCAACGGGTTATTTTTGTTGGGAAACTAGGTCTAGATTTGATCCGAACCGCAGCGGAATAATCACAAAATGTTTTCTTGATTTTTGATTTCCCGAAAACCAAGATCTATTTAATTCTATAAAATGATTAATACGAATCATAATAAAGCGAAATTTAATTCGTACCTTATTCTAAAGCTTGATCTTTATCTTGATGCATCCCTCGAACCGTTTCCAAAAACGATCCGTCTCAACCACCGTAGCCACACAAGTGTCCGGCCTTTAACAGTATCCACAGAATAGGTTGAGAGAACTTTATAACTTTTATAGAGAGGGTTAAGGATGAAGTGCTAGCTCCACAGAACTTAAGCCTATTTATAATAAGCTTTTGACGTTTTAGTAATTTAATTGAAATTAAATTCTAATTTCAATTAAACTTTAATTAGAATTACAAATAATTCTAATT
>JAOQML010041843.1:0-10692 GCA_027568935.1 Erythroxylum urbanii
TCTTATAAGAATAAAATTAAAAACCATAATGAACTTATTTTATTATATAAAATCATTGAAATAAAATAAATTAATTATTAAATAAATTAGAAAAGTAAAGTGCATTGTTGATAATCATATCCTAATAAGAATTAATCAAAATGATGTATTGTCTAAATAAATAAAGTAATCTTAAATTCTCAAGTGGATATTATAATATCATGCAATCATTAAGATGACTCAAGTAGGTTTTGAGCAAATAACACTTTGTAATCATCGGGCATACTGAAAAAGACCTCATCCTTTTTATCATCTTCACCAATCAGTATTGTTACTTTAACCAACTCCATTGATGGAAGTCCTCCATCCTCTTTCAATACTTCAAATATTTGAGTTCGTTTCTCACTAATATCCATAGAAAGAGTAATGCCTTTTTCATATATTTAAACAGAAAGCAAATTCATGTTCAGATTCAACCAAGTTTTTTATATTATTTGATAGCTCTAAAATTTCTGTCTGAAGTGGATCCATGCACTTCTTGCACTTTCTTTTTCAAGGTTTAGATGGTGATGTTAAATTATTTTGAGTCACACATTCTTTATCATTTCCAATATTTGACTATACATTATTCACATTACGACATGTTTCAATATTGTTGTCATTTCCTTTTATACTTTCTTTACTTGGACCTTGAGTCCTATTTCCTATTACTTTTATCTTTTGCATAAATTTCAACTAGCTGATCAAAATGGACAAATGGTTTCGTGTATAAAGATGATGCTCCTTCATGAGTCTACTCAGTTGATTAACTGAAATCACTTTCTAATTAAAACCCCCCATATTGCATCATTTGTTCATGAATTTCACTATTAGGTTTAACGCAAATCCAGAGGAGTTATGTCAACTTATCTTTAGGTTTGTTTGCACTCCTTCCAATTATGGTAGATCTATTCACGTAAAATAATTTCTCAATCTTAATCATATGAAATCAGATAATAGGCTAATATTTCGAATATATTAGTCCAAGAATATAATGCATAATTCAGTCACAGTAATTAAACTAATAAAATTGCATTAAACAAAATATTAAATCATATTTTCGTTATAACTTAGGGTTCGTTACACCTAGGCTGTAGTACCTTACTCCCATCCGACACTTGCCCGTATGTCTACCACACAATTGAGCACCACATCACTTATTATGGCATCATAATTAAAACACAAATACTCAATATCTAAAACTCAATTCCTCATTTTCATTGATAAAACATAATGTACATTTTATCATTTCATACATCATCCATATATATATAATATCGAAAGCTTATCAGAGTCTACAACTCTGTTTACAAAATATGCTACATAAATAAGGAACTATACAAAAACTCTATCTATCACTTCAGTCTTAGCTGACCAACCTTTGAGCTATTTCTTTTATCCGAAAACCCAAGAACTATTCTTCTTCTAGAGCGTTATAGAAACTAAGGCTCCTCCCTCATACCTGAAACGACACGTTGTAACTTTGATGGGTTTTGCGAACTCAATGAGCTAACCATCATCGATGACTCACTCATACCAAACACAGAATAATTCACGATTCACATTTAATTTGCAGATAAGTAATAAAATATATTGCACATCACTTCACTAATCATCTTGTAGCATCAAATATCACTTTATTCACTTATTTCACAATTCACAATCAGAACAGTTCAAACAATTTATTAGACCATTTAAAACATACATATCAAATATATATGTAATGCTCATGAGACTCATCTTTAATTATTACATTGTTATAATCGAGTGCCTTTTTAACTTTCCTATATCCATTATGAATACCGGACTCATTAATAACTGTCACGTATCTGTTATGCTGGGCTCATTATATATAGTGAGCTAGAGGCTCTTAACATATTTTGAGCTTTAAGCTTTTTTCGCTGGTGACTCTGGTCACAACTGCCTTTATCTTATCATGCATATCATATAATGAATGCATCACATCACATAAGTTCAATCAGTCACTTTGTTTCAGTATGCACATTCACTTTCACATCTCATCGAACCTAAGTCGAGCATTTAACAAATATGTTGAGTAAACTCATTTCTGTCAAATTCACATACAATAAGCACTTCCAATATGATTTTCATGTATAAAACGCCTCGAACAATCAATGTACATAATTTAATCATTCATATCAATAATAATTCAATAGAGAAATTTAATCAAAATAATTAATCAATGTGAGGCCATTTAGGTTACTCACAGTATGCTCCAGATAGCTATTGCTTCGATGTCCCGGTAATGATTGGATGCTGTCGCACTAATTGCGCTTCTATATCATGCATCACATACATATTTACACATTACTAATTTGCACAATCACATTAATACTCAATGATACACATATTTATAAGTGTTATGTATATTGCATGCTCAATGAAAATCCCAAGTACACATAACCTTAATCATGTGTCTCTCTCATTCAAACATTTTCATTTGTATATGTCTATCTTACTTATAGTTTTATACCTCAATTATACTTGATTATTATAAATTTCCTCAATCAATCATTCACCAAAGATGTTCTAGCATTATAAGATCTCATAATATCCAATTTCTTATTCATCTTTACTTAATACACATCATTAATCTTCTTTGAATCACATTAGCCTTCATATGTTCACTTTCATTCTTATCACATCTCCAAATTTCCAGATTTGAACACTTGATGTACATCATTCCATTCTTAAGTTATATCCTCAATCATCACCCTAAACATATCACATATTTAATCACTTAATTGATCATCAAACTAAGTTCATTTCAAGCTTTATTCAAGCCTAAATGCATCATAGGAAAGTACCTAACCATTTTTTGTTTCAAACCTCATATAAAAGAAGCATAATTCATATAAAAACCATTCCTATGATCGTGGATGACTTCCCACGATCGTGGGTTTCATTAATAGAAAGTTTAAGCTCTTTCATGCATTCCCACGATCGTGGATACATTCCCACGATCGTGGGTTGCTTACATTTGAAAATCCCTGCGATCTTCATCCTATTTTCTAGCTTTTTCAACCTCTACAAGTTACATCTAACATCTCTTATGCTTAGTCTATCATTTCTAGCTTAGTTCCTCATCATTTCCTCATCATTCTCACCTCCATTTCAGCTCAATATTATTCACAAACAAATCATACTCTATGGTTGAACAAGAACACAAAAACAAAGCATCCATACATAAACATTCATCATCAACATTTCAACACATATTCAACTCCATTATCATTGTCATTTCATTTCTAAACTATCACCCTAATTCTTCTTATTTCAAGACACCACACTACTCCCTTTCTTTAGCTTTAAACTTAGTTTAGTTTACCTTAACAACTACCAAAAATTCATATGATTATACATTAAAAGCAGAACATGAGTATATTATCTCTTTATAAAATATCTATATTCTTTCAACACCATTTTAGGGATCATTCCATCTTAAAAACATTTCTACAACATCTTTTAAATCATTAATCATCATATATATAAAAGAAATATATGAACATGCCCATGTTTGTCATCCACGTTTTAGCATATATACTTTACCATTTTATGATCATTCAACCTCTAACTATCATCATAAAAGTTGCTATTCAACAAACCATGAAAAATAATGCTTTACACTTACTTGATTAACTTCAACATCTTCACATCACACTTAACCCTAGCTTCCAAATATCATACGATCATCAACATGGAGATAGAGTACGTTAGGTCTTTAGTGACAAAATGAAGAAGGCAATAAAAATGGGAGTAATAAGTGAAGGGTGAGAGTAAGATTCAATATTGATGCTTGGAGAAGAGAGTGTCGTACATGAAGAAAAATAAAGAAGGTGAAGAAAAGAAAGCATATAGCAAGAGCGAAAACAATTTAAGATGGTCTTGCAAATGAGTATAACGAGAGTGAGGTGTGTGACAAGTGGCTTGACACTTGGCACTTACCACGTGTCCTCCTCTCATGATCCCTGCTTGGTCCTTTTAATAACTAGTCAATTTGTCTCCAATTTTTAATCCAATTGTCTCCCAATTTTCTATGAAATTTTTCATTAAATCCTAATACCACATATCAATATTTCTACTACCATTCAACACTTATTTCTATTACTATTTATCAATTGTCTTGCCACTTGGCATTTTTCCTATTCCCAAATATACTTAAAGTTTCAGAAATTTCCTAAATTTTCACAAAAAATTCTAAATCAATATTTATACTTACCAAATCAAATTTCAAGAAATATAATCCACAATTCACATCATAATCATTTTAAAAAATCAATTATAGCCAAAAATTGTCAAAGGAGTGCATGAACAGTCATTGTAATGTGTGCAAAAATATCAAATTCGCATGTGTGTATGCTGTATTATGCATGAGCATGAAATGTATTTCCTAATTTCTCATTGCTATTTCTCATGTATAGTTTTTTAGGGTTCTATTTGCATGAGAAAATGGGATGTTACAATTCTCCCCTCCTTAAGAAATTTAGTCCTTGAAATTCTTACCTGATTCATCGAATAGGTGGGGATATTGTTTCCTCATGTTCTCCTCCATTTCTTATGCAGCCTCTTCATTTAAGTGATTCTTCTAAAGGACTTTTACTAATGGAATTATTCGGTTTCTCAACTGTCACGTCTGATACCCCACTATCTTGATCGGTTCGTCGACATAACTTAGATTAATAGCAACTGTAATCTCTTGAGCTTATAATACATGCATCGAATAAAACTGATATCTCCTAAGCATACTCACATGAAACACATTTTTTGTCTGTGACATCTCAATCGGTCAATGGTCCAATTCTCTTAATGATCTCATAAGGACCAATATATTTAAGGCTGAGCTGGTACCCTTTTTACCAAACCTTAGCATTACTCGCCAAGGTGATACTCTCAAAAATACTTTGTCTCCTACTTGATACTCCAAATCCCTCTGGTGTTGATCCATATAACTCTTTTGTCTATCTTAAGTTGCTTTAATTAGACTATGGATTAGTTTCACTTTCTCTACAGTGTCTTGTATCAGTTCTGGGCCTTCTACCATTCTCAGACCCTCTTCATCCCAATACAAAGGCTAACGACATTTCACTGTGATAATGGTTGTTGTAAGCAAATTCAATCAAGGATATATATTGATCCCATGCTCTTTGAAGCTCCAATACACATACCCTGAGCATATCCTCAATAGTCTTAATTGTCTTTTCACTATGTCTATCTATTTGAGGATGAAATACAATATTGAAGTTTAACTTCGTACCCAGAGCTGACTGTAAACTCTTCTAGAATCTCGAAGTAAATCTGGGATCCCTGTCTAATACAATGGACACTGGAATCCCATGCAACCTTACTACTTCATTCATATACCTCTAGGCTAACTGATCTAGTAAGTTATTCTCTCTCATTGGTAAGAAATAGGTTGACCTTGTCAATTGATCCACCACAACACATATAACATCATGTTGCCTCGGATTCTTGACAATCCTATAATGAAATCCATCAGAATTCGCTCCCATTTCTACTCTGAAATAGGTAACGAATGTAGCTTCCCAATCGGAGCCTGATGCTCAGCCTTAATCTACTGGCAAGTTAAACATTTAGTAATATATTTCGCTACTTGTTTCTCATCCCTGGCCACCAGAAATGTTGCTTCAGCATGTTATGAATCTTGGTGGTACCAGGATGCATAGCAGAAGCAGCTATATGTGCTTCCTCTAAAATCTCCTTTCTCATATCATCAATATTAGGCATATATAACCTCTAACTCAATCATAGTGTCTCATCTCTTAGTTCAAATTCAGAATTTGGGTTCACCTTCAACTTCTCAATAAGCTTCACTAGTTCAGGGTCTTTACTCTGAACTTTTCTAATTCTATCATGCAACATTACTCTCAGTCGGCTATTAATGCCTCATTCTGCTATAGATTTAACTCAACATTTAATTCTCTCAATTGAACTAAACTCAGTAACCTTAATATCTAAATTTAATCCACACTATTATTTGATTTTTGACTTAAAGCATCAGCTACCACATTAGCTTTTCCCAGATGATACTCAATCATACAGTCATAGTCTTTCAGTAGTTCTATCCATCTCCTTTGTCTCATATTCACTTCTTTTTGACTCACCAGATACCTTAAGCTCTTATGATCAGTGTATATCTGGAATGTCTCTCTATACAGATAGTTTCTCCATATCTTTAAAGCAAAAACCACTACAGTAAGCTCTAAATCATGTACACGATGCATATGCTATCACTTTGCCATATTGTGTTAGTACACATCCCAATCCTTGATGCAAAGCATCACTATACACCACATAACCTCCATATCTAAATGGAATAGTCAACATTGGTGCTATAGTTAACTGATGCTTTAGCTCCTTAAAACTCCTATGACATTCATCATTCCATCTAAAAGGCACATTCTTCCTTAGAAGTTTGGTCAGAGGGGCTAATATCAATGAGAATCCCTTAACAAATCTTTGGTAATATATAGCTAATCTTAGGAAACTCCGAATCTTTGATACATTTTTCAGAGCTTCCCATTTCATTACTGCCTCTATCTTTTTTGGATCCACTTGTATGCCTTGTGCAGTTCTTATGTGACCCAGAAACATTACTTGATCCAGCCAAAATTCACACTTGCTGAATTTGACATACAACTATTTCTCCCTTATGATCTATAAAATTACTCTCAAGTGCTCAGCATGCTCTTCTCTAGTCTTTGAATACACCAAAATGTTATCAATAAACACTGTCATAAAATGATCCAGGTAGGGTTGGAACACCTTATTCATTAAAGCCACAAATGTAGCTGGGGCATTAGTTAACCTAAATGGCATTACTAAAAACTCAAAATGCCCATACCTGCTCCTGAAGGCACTTTTCAATACATCAGTTTCTGCTATCTTTAACTGATAGTAACTAGATCTCAAATCTAACTTAGTGAACACCTGAGCTCCCTACAATTGATCAAGCGAATCAATGCATAGTCTCAGAGTTCCATCTTTGTTCTTGACAAATAAGACTAGAGCTCCCTATAATGATACACTGGGTCTGATAAAACCCTTTTTCCAATAAATCCTATAATTGAACCTTCAATTCCTTTAGTTCCACAAGTGCCATCCTATATAGAGGAATAGATATAGGAGTAGCACCTAGAACTAAGTCGATCGTAAACTTTATTTCCCTATCTAGAGGTAAACCAGATAACTAAGTAGGAAACACATCCGAGAATTCCCTAATAATAAGAATGTCCTGCACATTCTGCTCAGTTCGATATCGACTATGTGGGCCAGATAAGCGTTACATCCTTTTTGCATTAACCTCAAAACACTCATGAATGAGATTAGTCTGGCTAGCACTACTTGACTAATACCTCGAAATACTGCTCTTGGCTGATTAGGAGATTCTAATATTACCTCCTTGATATAGCAGTTTATGATAGCCCTATGAGTAGTGAGCCAATACATGTCTAGAATAATATCGATCTCCCTTAACTGTAATACAATCAAATCTGCTTCCAATTATGCCTGATCAATTCAAATCAAACACCTCCTATAAACTTCTCCTATTACCGTAGTACTACCTATCGGTGTACTCATCTCTAATCCATATTTCAATAGTTCTCTATCACAATGCAGCCTAGATGTTAGATGCAGTGCAATAAAAGAATGTATAGATCCAGGATCTAGCAATGCAAAAGCTTCATAAGTAAATATATGCAACACACTTACAATGACATCTGGAGAATTCTGAGCCTCCTGTCTGGTCATTGCATAAACTCTGGCCTGAGACTGCGGTTTGTTGCTCTACACCTCAGTCTTGACAATAGGACTCCCAGAACTCATTTTGCCTCTACCACGACCTCTCTGTCCAGATCCGCTAGCTTGACTCTACTGGACATTTGTTTTAGTTACGACTCCTCCTCTCATTCCTGACTGTGTTCCATAAACTACGGGACAGTCTCTGATTTGATGCTCAAAAGAGCCGCATCGAAGGTAAGCTCCATATAGTTTCTAGCATTCAACACTGTGGTTCTTCCCACAATGTTCACAATTAGGTAGCTATCCTGATACTGCACCTCTTCTACTACCAAATTGCAACTATCCTTTTGTCTGAAACCAACGATCTTGATCTAGCTGGTGGTTGAAAAGATCTATTCTAATGTTTACTAAACCTTCTACCAGAACCACCTTAAGATTCACTAGGCCTCTTCGTTCTAGACTCTTATTTTTATTCTACCCTACCATCATTCAAAAACTTCTCAATTCGAATCGAGACAGGTCGTAGTTCCATAAAACTACCAAAATTAGAAATGGTTAACCTCGTCTGGATTTCCATATTCAGCCCATCTTTGAATCTCCTACACTTATCTTCCCTGGTAGGAATCAAGGTAGTAGTATACCCCATCAGTTCATTGAGCTTTATCTCATATTTTGCTACTGTAAGACTCCCTTGCTTCAGATCCAAAAATTCTTTCATCTTTTTTTCTAGGTAGATCTTCGACATGTAATTCTCCTTGAAGACCTTCAAAAAGTCTTCCCACTTTAAGTTATAAGACCTGATGGTACTGTTTGGAATAGTTTTCCATTGTTGTTTTGTTGGACCTTGTAGTAAGGAAATTACATAGTCGAAGTTCTCGTCTAACTCACAGTCCATCTGATTGAAGACTCTCTTTGTTCTCTCTTGCCATCGTTTGGCCTCTGCAGGGTTTGTACTTCCGTAGAAGTCTACAACCCCCTGTTTTATCAGTTTATCATACCTCTTTTCTCTTCTCTCAGGAATTCTTAGATGCATTCTCTCAGGTTGAGGTATAGAGGAATCTCTACTGGCTCCAACTGATTTTAAGTCAGCTGATTGTCCCACTTGATCTCTTATGACGGATAACCTATAATAGACAATAATAATGATTACTATTTGAGTTTCTCACTATATAACATATCTATATGCTCATATCTGTTCCCTATGTATGCCAAACCGTGCTCTGATACCAAAAATTGTAGCACCCCATTCCTATCCGACACGTGCTTATATGTTTATCAGACATTCAAGAACATGCTTGAGAGAAGCAATGTACTAGAGTAATCACATCACTTATCATGGCATCGTAATTAAAACACAAATACTCAATATCTAAAACTCAATTCCTTATTTTCATTGATAAAACATAATGTACATTGTAGCATTTCATAAATCATCTATATATATATAATATCAAAAGCTTATCAGTGTCTACAACTCTGTTTACAAAATATGCTACATAAATGAGGAACTATACAGAAACTCTATCTATCACTTTAGTCTCAGCTGACTAACCTTTGAGCCATTTCTTCTATCCAAAAACACCATAACTATTTTTCTTTTAGAGCACATTAGCAACTAAGTCTCCTCTCTCGTACTTAAAAAGTCACGTTGCAATTTTGATGAGTTTTGTGAACTCAGTGAGCTAACAATCATCGATGGCTCACTCATACCAAACACAGAATAATTCATGATTCATATTCAATTTGCAGATAAGTAATAACACATATTGTACATCACTTCACCAATCATCATATAACATCAAATATCACTTTATTCACTTATTTCACAATTCACATTTACAACATTTTAAACAATTTATTCGATCATGTTAACCATACATATCAAATATACATGCAATGCTTATGAAACTCACTTTCAGTTATTACGTTGTTGCAACTGAGTGCCTTTTTAACTGTCCCGTATCAATTATGAATACCGGGCTCATTAATAACTGTCTCATATTTGTTGGAGATACTGGGCTCATTATACATAGTGGGCCAGAGGCTTTTACCACATTATGAGCTTTAAGTTTATTTCACTGGCGACTCCAGTCATAACTACCTTTATCTTATCATGCATATCATGTAATGAATGCATAACATCACATAAGTTCAATCAATCACTTTGTTTCAATATGCACATTCACTTTCACATCTCATCGGACCTAAGTCTGACATTCAACAAATATGTTGAGTACACTTATTTCTGTCAAATTCACATATAATGAGCACTTCTGTTATGATTTTCATGCATAAAGCACATCAGACAATCAATGTGTAGAATTTACACATTCATATCAATAATAATTCAATACAAAAATTTAAACAAAACAATTAATCAATGTGAGGCCATTTAGGTTACTCACAGTATGCTCCAGATAGCTATCGCTTCGATGTCCTGGCAATGTTTGGATGCTGTCGCTCTAATTGCACTTTTATATCATACAACATATACAAATTTACAGATTACTAATTTGCACAATCACATTAATACTCAATCATACACATTTATATGTGTTATGCATATTGCATGCTCAATGACAATCTCGGGTACGCATAACCTTAATCATGTGTCTCTATCATTCAAACATTTTCATTTGTATATGTCTAGCTTACTTATAGTTTTATACCTAAATTATACTTGACTATTCTAAATTTCCTCAATCAACCATTCACCAAGGTTGTTCTAGCATTATACAATCACATAATATCCAATTTCTCATTCATCTTTACTTAATACACATCATTCATCTTATTTAAATCATATTAGCCTTTATAGGTTCACTTCCATTCTTATAACATCTCCAAATTTCCAGATTTGAACACTTGATGTACAACATTCCATTCTTAAGT
>JAOQML010041863.1:0-10691 GCA_027568935.1 Erythroxylum urbanii
ACACGCCACCCTCGTGGGGCACGGATCCGGGTATCACTGTCGATATCGGGTTCGGGTTTTGCGGGAGTGGGGTGTTACACCTTATCCAAACTTTGTTATTTGATTAAGTCTAGTCGCATTTAGTTCATACTTTACATCATACATATTTCTTTAATTCACTTATTTTATTTCATTTTCAAATCAATCAATTCTTGATCGTTTGAATATTTTGCATCGTTTAATTTAATTATCTTACATATTAGAATCCCTTGTGTACGATATTCAGTTCTTACCATTTTATATTACTTATCGATGACGTACGCTTACCTCTAGATTGGTCTAGATAGAACTTAATTTATATTGCTTTGTTTAGACCACAATTAGTTTTTGGCGCCGTTGCCGGGGATGTTTCTTTATTGTGAGTCATTAGGTTAGACGGAGTTAATTATCTCATATTTAATTCTTGCTTCATTGTTTATTTGCGTATTTTAGTTGTTTGTTAGATTGCTTTACTTTGGTGTGTTTTATTTTCAATTCTAAGCTTTGTTATTATTTGCTTTTTATCTGTTTCGTTTTGTTTATGCTCACTTATGGTTAAAGGCCTGAGAATTTGCTACTTGATACTGAGATTAAAAAAACTACTCGCAGGTTGCGCAAGAAAACTAGATTTGCTCGAAATAGTAACATAGAAGAAGGGATTAGAGAAGAGTAGTTTATAGAGATGGAACAGCATGAGGAGGGGCTAATGGCATATCTTGAAAAGAGAAGGGAGTTAATTATGATGGATTTGACTATAGGGCACAACAATAAACCCATGCCTCCTATTATAAGGCTGACCATCATAGCTACAAGTTTTGAGATTCCTTACAACATTACATCCATAGTGAGAGCATCTCAGTTTGGAGGATTACTTTTGGAGGATCTAAACACCCATTTAGAGACCTTTCTAGATATTTATGATCTATTCAAGCATAATAGAGTGTCGGATGATGCGGTGAGTTTAAGACTATTACCATTTTCTTTAAGGGATAAGGCTAGAGCATGGTTAGCCAGTTTATAGTCAGGATTGATTATTACATCGGATGAGATGATGAGAATATTTTTGGCTAAAATTTTCCCTCCTACCAAGGTTGCAAAGATGAAGAATGAGATCACTTCCTTCACCCAATATGAAAATGAAAGTCTATATAAATCGTGGGAGTGATTTCGAGATATGTTGACACAGTGTCCTAGTTATAGATTCTCCACATGGCAGCAAATTAACACTTTTTATACAGGAATGACCTCATCGATTAGGAGTACCATAGATACTACAGTAGGAGGTAGTTTAATGAGGAAGACACCAAAGGCCTCCAGGTTAATTGATGATATCACCACCAGTAACTTTTAGTATCATTCAGATAGGCATCTTAGATGACCTACAGGAGCTCGTATAGTAGACAATACAGTGGCTTTATTAGCTCAGATGGATGTTTTGACGAAGAAGCTGGATAATCTGATGCACAGTGTGAGAGGAGGAGCTAGTTATTCATTGAGGAGTTGTGCCATATGAGAGCATTGTGGTGGAGATTCCCATGCATCTTCTGACTATCAAGTTGGGAATCCTTTTGCTCAAGAGCAAGAACCGGCCCATTATGTGGGCAATTATAGGGATCCATATTTTAACACCTACAACCTAGGGTGGAGGAATCATCTAAACTTCTCTTGGTTGAATGATCAGATGGCACAACCACAGTCATCCAATGTTCAGAGACAACCACCTCTAGGTTTCAAGGTTCCAAATACTGTGCCACCTGAGAAATCCAATCTCAAAGAGCTACTCTCGAAGTACATCTCCACCGCTACGATTAGGATGCATAATTAAGAATCTTCTATTAGAAACTTGGAGAATCAGATGAGCCAGATTGCAAGTTTGTTGAAGGAAAGACCTTCGGGTTCATTGTATAACACTACTAAGGCTAACCTGAAAGAATGTGAAAAGGCAATCTTATTGAGGAGTGGTAGACAACTTGAGGAATTTAAGGAGAAGCAAAAGGATAAAGAAGTGGAAAGGAGTGAAGAAGAAGAGAGTCAGGAGGGTAACAAAAAGGCCAAGGACGCACCAGCTGTAAAGGAGGATCATCCAAGGTTATTTGCTAATCCCATCATACATTATCCTCAAAGGTTGAAAGGTAGTAATTAGATAAGCGGTTTGGTTATTTTCTTGAGATGTTTAAAAAGTTGCATATAAACATTCCTTTTATTGAGGCTATAGTATAGATGCCTTCTTACTTTAAGTTTTTGAAGGAAATCTTATCTAATAAGAGGAGGCTTGAGGAGTATGCCCCGATGAAGCTGAATGATGAGTGTTCGACCATATTGTCAAAAACGTTGCCACTGAATCTTAAGGATCCAAGAAGTTTTACTATTCTTTGTGTTATTAGTGATTTGCATATAGATAGGGCTTTAATGGATTTGGGTGCGAGCATTAACTTAATGCCTCTTTATGTTTTTAGGAAGTTACAATTGGAGGAGCCCAAATCCACCACTGTTTCACTTCAGTTGGCAGATAGGTCCATTACTTATCCGAGGGGAATCATTAAGGATGTATTGGTCAAGGTCGAGAAGTTCATCTTCTTGGTAGATTTCTTAGTCCTTGACATAGAGGAAGGTATAGACATCCCCATCATTCTTGGGAGACCTTTCATGGCCATTGCACAGACCATCATTGATGTGGAGTGTGGAAAGCTCATATTGAGACTTCAAGATGAAGAACTACTGTTTGATGTGTTCAATGCTATGAAGCATCCTTCTACTCTTGACTCTTACTATTTTATTGATATTTATTCTTCTGATGCTGATAATTCTTCTATTGTTTGTGTAAGTTTATTGGATGGGGAAGCGCAAGGACTGATCGAAGAGTTATGGGAAGAATTACAAGAAAAGTTGGAGGATATTGGAGCTCAGTTGGAGCAGGCTTGTTGGACACATTATAGAGCAACAAGCCTCTCCAATGTCCAGCCAAGTTATTTCCAAAGCCTTCAATCAAAGAGCCTCCTTCTCCTGACCTAAAACCTATTCTGAATCATTTAAAGTATGCTTATCTAAGCACTAACTAGTTATCATTTCTTCTTGTTTGTCAGGTACCATGAAGGAGTAGCTATTGAGGGTACTACAGGACCACAAGAAGGCCATTGGGTGGTCCATTATAGATATTAAAGGTATAAACCCTTCCTTTTGCATGCACCGCATTTTCATGGAGGATGGAAGCAAGGCAATGGTGTGGTCCATGAGGAGATGTAACCTACATATAAAGGAGGTAGTGAAAGATGAGGTAGTAAAGCTTTTAGATGTAGGTATTATCTACCCCATGTCTGATTCTGGTTAGGTTAGTCCTATGCAAGTGGTGCCAAAGAAAGAAGGCACCACTATGGTTGAAAAAGAGAAAAATGAATTGATAACCACTAGGAAGGTAACTGGTGGAGAATGTGTATAGATTATAGGAAGTTAAAAAATGTCACCAGGAAATATCATTTTCCTTTACCTTTCATTGATCAAATGATTAAGAAAGTACCTAGACATAACTTTTATTGTGCCTTAGATGGATATAGCGGATATTTGTAGATTCTGGTAGCCCCGAAAGATCAGGAGAAAATAACTTTTATATGTCCTTATGGTACATTTGCATACAGAAGCATGCCATTTGGTTTATGCAATGCTCTAACTACATTTCAAAGAAGTATGATGGCTATTTTTTCTGACATGCTTGAATCTTGCATTGAAATTTTCATGGATGACTTCTCTATGTTTGATACTTCATTTGATGCATGCTTGGATAACTTAGAGAAAGTCTTGATTAGGTATGAAGAGACCCATTTAGTGCTTAATTAGAAAAAATGTCATTTTATGATCTAGGAGTCCATTGTTTTAGGTCACAAGATTTCTAGCAAGGGTATAATGGTAGACTTAGCAAAAATTAATGTCGTTAAGAAACCTCCACCACTAAACAATGTTAGATCCATTAGAAGTTTCTTAGGCCATGCTAGTTTTTACCGTAGGTTCATTAAGGATTTTTCTAATATTGCTAGATTGAGTTGCTTGAAAAAGATGATGTATTTGCTTTTGACGATAAATGTTTGGCATCTTTTCAATTGTTAAAGGATATGCTTATGATTGCGCCTATTCTTATATTTCCAAACTCGTCTCTTCCTTTTGAATTAATGTGTGATGCAAGTGATTATGTAGTGGGTGTTGTTTTAGGCCAAAGACAAGGTAGGGCCTTTCATCCCATTTTTTATGCAAGAAGGACACTGAGCAGTGCACAACGTCGTTACACCACCACGAAGAAAGAGATATTGGTGGATGTGTTCACTTTTTACAAGTTTCACTCATATTTGAATTTGTCTAAAGTGATTGTGTATACTGACCATACAACCTTGAAATATTTGATGCTAAACTAAGACTAATTCGTTGGGTGTTACTTTTACAGGAGTTTGACATTTAGCTAAGGGATAAGAAGGGAGCTGAGAATTTTGTAGCTAATCACCTGTCAAGGTTAGATGAAGTTGCCATGGAGAGTGCAACAATGAAAGATATTCAGGAGACTTTTCCTGATGAGCATCTGATGGTTATGACAATCACTCCTTGGTTTGCAGACTATATAAACTACCTTGCTGGTAATATCTATCCCTCTGATTTTTCTTATGCTCAAAAAAATTTTTTTGTATGAGGTAAGACACTATCTTTGGGATGATCCTTTGCTTTACAAGATTTTTGTGGATGGTATTGTTAGGCGCTGCATTCCTAAAGAGAAAATGTCCTCTGTGTTATATCATTGTCATTCTAGAGAGGCTGGGGGACATTATGGGGCCTCAAGGACAACTCATAAGGTTTTAGAGTGTAGTTTCTATTCGCCCACCTTATTTAGGGATGCATATGCATTTGTCAAATCTAATGACAGGTGTCAAAGGGTTGAGAACATTAGTAGGAAAGATGACATGTCATTAACTAGCATTCTTATTTGCGAGGTTTTTTATGTTTGAGGCATATACTTCATGGGACCATTCCTTAAGTCTTTCTCCAATCAATATATACTGGTTGCTATTGATTATGTTAGCAATTGGGTAGAAGCAGAGGCATTGCCCACAAATAAGGCTAGAGGTGTTGTTAAGTTCTTAAAGAAGAATATTTTTACACGTTTTGGCACACTTAGGGCTATCATTAGTGATGGGGGGTCTCATTTTTGCAATAAACTTTTTGATTCATTATTAGCTAAGTATAGGGTGACCCATAAGGTTGCTACTCCATACCACCCCCAAACTAGTGGACAAGTTGAAGTCTCAAATAGGGAACTATTTATACTTCTAGGCGGGACTGGTCTTTAAAGGTAGATTATGCACTTTGGACATATAGGACCACATTTAAGACACCCATAGGTATGTCACCATTCAGGATAGTGTATGGTAAGTCTTGACATTTTATAGTTGAGTTAGAGCATTGTGCATACTGGGCTACCAAATTTCTTAACTTTGATTTGTGTTCTGTAGGTGCTAAGAGACTTATGCAACTTCACGAGCCTGAAGAGTTTCGTTTGGATGCTTATAACAATTCAAAGTTATATAAAGAGTGAGTGAAGAAGTGGCATGACAAGAAGATCCTCCACCGAGACTTTAAAGTAGACAACCAGGTATTGATCTATAACTCCTATCTTCATTTATTTCAAGGGAAGCTTAATTCAAGGTGATCCGAGTCTTTCCTTTTGGGGTCCTTGAAGTAAAACAAGAAAATGAAAACCCCTTCAAGGTAAATTGACAACGACCTATATTGTATATGCCCAGGTTTATGGATAATTCTGAGGAGCGATTGTCTCTTCATGACAATTCACCTTCCCCTCCTTGATCATAGTGCATGACTTTCAGTAGGACTACACTTTTTCTTTCGCTTCTTTTCTTGCTGTTTCCTTTACGTTTCTTTCTAGTTTAATACATTTCCTTGAGTTTTCTTTAAGGTTTGCATGGTTGGTGGCAAGGAGTTCTTGGCTGATTCTTTTTTAAGGAAGTTTCTTCTTCCCCTTTTCCCTCTTTGTGTTTGATTGTTAACTACTTGAACATTAAAGACAACGTTTATATTAAGTGTGGGGGGATTGAGGTTAGGTGCATGCTGATTTTATGATATTGCTGTTGATGTTGAGAGATACACACTTAAATGGTTGCAAATCTTTTGGTAGCTAACTTGGGTCCCATTTTTAAAATTTTTACACTTGAATTTGATGAATATGACCATACGATTCTGTCAAAGTAGTTGGAAGGAGAATTGAGTTAGCTGCATGAATTGGGATTAGGTAGCTTGAGAGGATAGTGAACTATATGAATTGATTAAAGTAGTTAATTGCATAAGTTTAGTCAATAACTAATGTTTGAGTGATGAGGCAATATACAAAGTTTTGATGGATTTTCATTTAAGCACCTGTGAGGTCTTGAGCCATATGACTGCATCTCATAGTCATTTATTTTCTTTGTTGCATGTGATGCTTCTCTATGTAGATTACCTTCAGAATTTGCTTTGAACATGTTTGATACTGCTAGTTGCATGCCTTATGGACATGATAAAGGCCTTCTTTGTTTTTAATCTTTAGCTTAAATGACTTACCAAGTCATTTTTCCTTTGCTACCCCCTTTGAGCCTTTAAGCTTGTTTGCTTTTGTATTAATCACACTGCATTGAAACCTAGAAACGTTTTGGCCTGACCCTTTCACAAGTTGAATGAAGTATTAAGTACTTAATGTCCTTGATTTAAGGACTTTTGTTTTATATACTACCTTGAGATGTTTTAGAGGTACATCTACTCAATTGTTGTTGATTTATGCTACTACTATCTTCTTTTATGTTTAGTGTTATGACCAAAAGAAAACAAAGAACAAAGAACAAAAAAAAACAAAAAACAAAAAATAAAAAATAAAAAATAAAAAATGAAGAAAGAAAAAGATCAAACAGTAGCATTGGATAGTGATGAGTAGTTGTAGTCTAGTGTTTCTATTTGCACATCTCATAATTTCTTTTTTATTGTCCCACGTTATTTAGTGCTTTGTGAATGCTTGTGAATAGCCTTTGCCTTTTTTACCTTGCCTTAACCTAAGCCCCATTATAACCTTTAGTAAAAGCCCTTTTGATCTATGATGGCATGTACTCTATGTAGTGGAAAATCGGCAAATGTACAAGTCTATGGTAGTGTAATTTCTTAGAGGAAGCTTCAAGTGAAACATAACCCTTATAAACTTGAGTGACATGAGTGAATATCGTGAGGAAGGCCCATTTTAATTTTATGCTTACTTTTGATCAAGGATATCTACCTTTGATATTGTTTATGTGCATTGATGAAAATATTATGATATATGTAGTAGCTTGATACTTGAGTTGCCGGAGTTAAAAGGATTGCAAACACTTGATTTTCGTTGAAAATGAAATGACAGAATATGTTGGTTGTGATCCAAGTAAGTTGCCTGAGGACAACCAACAATTTAAGTGTGGGGTGTTGTTAATGGGCATTTTATATTGATTTTAGATACATACTTTGCTAAACTTTTGTCTATTTAATGTTTAAATTACACTAATTAAGAGTTATTGTTTTAATTTTAGGCACATAATGGATTTAGAACGTTTAAAGGCACAAAGCAAGAGAAGCTTCTGAAAAAGCAAGATAAGTGGACAAAATAAACAAAAAACGTTAAGCCCAAAATGACGTGAATTAGAAAGGGACAAAAGGAGAAATGACGTAGCCCACAATGAGGAAAATGAAAAACATTAGCCAAGACAAAAAAAAGGAGGTATGTGTGAATGATTTAGGGGGACCAAAAAACTTGATTTGGGGGGACGTCAATAAATAGCGTGATAGTGGAAAAAATAGTGAAGAGTGTGACAACTGCGTTAAAAATCAGAGAAGAGAAGAGGAGTGGAGGCTGCGTGAAAAAGGACAGTAGCGTGAAAGAAAAAATTAGAGAAGAGAGTAGTGGCTGCGTTAACAGAGAAAAGTAGCATGAAAGTGAAAAAAAAAGGACAGAAAAGAGAGTGGCGGTTATGTTGAAAAAGAGAAAGGGTTGCGTTAAAGTCAGAAAAAAGAGTGGCGGCAAAGATAGAAAACAACGTGAATGAGAGCTGGAGTAAAAGAAGATAGTACATATTACGTGTTAGAAGAAAGGACCACTACTTGGACAGCAGCAACCATATTGAGTGTTTTAAATTGTTTTTGTTCCTTAATTGTTTTAATTTTTGTGGATTTAATCAATGCAAATATATATTCTGACTATGATTTGTGTTACATTGATGGATATGTATAAGTAAGTTTCTTTTGGTTGAGGTTAGGATTAATATTGGATTAGGACAATTTTTGGGGTATTGTTTTATTTGCTTGATTGAATGCATATTTAGCCTAATTTAACTTGATCAACTAGATTAAAGCCTTAGATGATTGAATGCCATAACCATTGAGATTTAATTTGTCAGGAAATCAATCATGCAATATACTTGAGACTAAACGTAGACCAACCTTAAAATCTTGTGTAAGGATACCTAGGATTTACGAACTTAATTTTAGGCTTCTTGTATTGAAATTTTTTATTCTGAATTATCTATGAACCAAATAAGTAACTTGTATTTAAAAGAGAAAGGAATTACTATGAATATTGGGTTTAACTTGCTTAAGTGAAGTAACTCCTAAATCAATTCACCATTACAAGTTTTAATGCCTAATCCAATTGAAATCCCACATCTTATCCAAAATTTGCCATTTGATTAAGTCTAGTCATATTTAGTTCATACTTTACATCATACATATTTCATTAATTCGCTTATTTTATTTCATTTTCAAATCAATCAATTCTTTATCGTCTAAATATTTTGCATCGTTTAATTTAATTGTCTTACATGTTGGAATCCCTTAGGTATGATATTCAGTTCTTGCCGTTTTATATTACTTATCGACGAGGTATGCTTGCATCTAGTTTAGTCTAGATATAACTTAATTTGTATTGCTTTGTTTAGACCACAACAATAATCTCCTTCTCACACTCTCCAATCAACAAAAGATCCTAAATATAGATAGACATGATAGTTACCTTCTCGTTTATCCTCACGTACAAGGTCACCTTATTCACACTTCTCCTGAAACCAATGCTGCACAAATATGTATCTATCTTTCTGTACCAGGCTATAGTGTTGGACCCCAAACTTTTCTTGGAAGTTGGAACCATTAAAATGAGAAATTTTGGTGATTAGGAATGAGTTAAAAAAAAGAATTCTCGAATTATAAATGATAGACAAGATTAAGGTAGTGAATGTAGTAAGTTGGTAATGAATGGGTATATATATGTATGTTCTGTTATTAATGTTCATGATTAGTCATGGACTATAATTTTTATGGATGATATTGAGTTGAAATGGAGTTGAAAATGAGGAGTAAATCAAGTAGAAAAGGTGATCTTTGTACAAGTTATGTAGGTGTAAAATCTGGAAAGTTTGAAGATTATTGACTAAAAATTTTTCATTGAGTATGCTTCAATATTTTAGCCCTCAAGTTATCCAAATAAGATGATTCTTAATTTGGATTAAACTGGAGACGTATGGCTATATTTTTCATAAAGACTTCAAATTCAAAATTTGTCCTTACGAGTCTCAAAACCTGACCTGAAGTTGAAAAACTGGGTTTGCTTCTGTGGAAATTTACCGCGACAAACTCTTTGCTTCACCACGACGAACTTGAATGGATTTGGCTAGGGTTCCTCTCCGGTAAAGTTCTCTATGGCCAACTCTAGGTTTCGCCAGGGCGAACCTGTGAAATTTGTGCGAGAATTCTTCTTTGGAGGAGTTCGCTGCGGCGAACTTTTCTCTACATTGAACATGTCTCGGTATTTTAGGTGTAACTTGTTCGATAGTTACCCGAATGAGATGATTTTTGATTTGGAGTAAACTATAGATATAGGGATACAAGTTTTTTAAAGAAATCAAGTTTAAATTAAGCCTTTAAGAATTTCAATTTTTGGAAGGAAGTTGAGCACAGAATATTATTTCAATATAAGAACCGTCCAAATATGTTTGTCATATAATTTTCAGATTTCTTAACCAAATTGAACCGTTTAGGTGTCATTAGAAACTTAAGTCAAGGGGGAACATTTTTCCAGAAAGAAGTGTTATCAAATTTCTTCATTTACCTGATCAGAATAAGGAGTTAAGATGTTAGTAGTTAATAGACTAAAAGGGGCAAAATTGGGAGAACTAATTAAATGAAGGATAAAAAGGGAAGAGCAAGCAAAATGTGGTCTTGTTTAAAAGAAGAAGAGGAAAATTGTGGGAGTTAGAAAAAGAGGAGAGAAAACATAGAGAAGAAAGAAAGAAGAGTGTGAGGAAGCTAAGGGAGAAAGGAGAAAGAAGCAGAAAGAAGAAGATTTGGGCTAAGCTTAAGGTAAGCATCATCTTTCTTCTTGCTTAGTAGAAACATAAAAGATATTAGAGAAAGGAAAGGGTTAATGTTGGAAGAAAGAAGAGGAGAAGAGAAACCCATATGATATTTCATAAATTTCTAAACTAGGTTTTGGTTTTTCTGACCTAGATAGACTATGTATAGGTTAAGCCTAAGCCCAACTTAGCATTTATTTCATTTTTGGGCTTTTTGAAGTTTTATGAATTTCTATGGGAATGTTGTGTTGAATGAGAACTTGGTTGTTTGAAGGAAACCAAGGAATG
>JAOQML010041892.1:0-10690 GCA_027568935.1 Erythroxylum urbanii
GAAAAATTCAATTTTATACCTTTAATCATATTAAAATTTAATCTCATAAGAATTTTTTAATTTTATTAGAAAATTAGTAAACAACTAGATAAAATATATGAATCTACCTTAACATTTACACTAAAATGTAAATAAATTCTCATCATTTTTTTAACAAAATGATCCTTAATATTAATAAACTTAACAAAAGGAACCCTAAATGAAAGAAATAGATTAACATAGTATGTTAATAGGTTAGCTTCATTATCTATTGTTTATAAGTTTCCTTTTATATCTCATATGGACATTTAATAAATTAAGAAAATCTAATTGAAAGCCCAATTTTCACATTTCGTAATATCCCAGTATCACTTTTCACCCCATTATATCCACTTAACATGAATGCTAGTATCTACATTAAATTTGTAATACATAGACTATACTTTATTACGTATCCAGGATCGGTCATGAAAGGATTAAAAAACAAAGGAATGCGGAATATTTGATTTCGGTTTCATCTATAATTTCGAAGCCGATTCTGGGCAACAAATGAGCTCCAATCTCCCGGGACCTTTACGGAAAGTATTCACCAGCATGCGGTTTAGGTCTTTCTATAGTTTTCTCAATACGTAAGCTCTCTTAATGAGTTCGAGATTCCTTATGCTTATGATTGATCTGAGCAACTGTAGGAGACCTTAATCTATTTATATAGCTTCCATATCGAGCTTCTCTATCATAAGGCCGCTATGGGCTAGATCTACGTTAAAAGGGATCCATTTTCTACTCGGACTTTGACCCATTGATTTAGATCATTTATTGGGCCACTTTATTATCTTTATCTGGATCAAATTACGTAACTTAACTGATAATTTATTTAAAAACTAAATTACAAATTAATAACTGTCCACTTTATGGGAAATTGACAAAATTGCCTTTAAGGGCAAAAATGTCTTACAGTCTCCCCCGTGGACAATTATTAATTATAGTTTTGACTCAACTTTAAAAACAGTTTAAAAGCTCGGTTAAGCTACACTACTGTACTAGTCCACTAAGTTTAAAAATAAAATATTTGATCTAAAGATAATGAAAGTCCTACATTCTGTCCTGCAAGGCTTTCGATATCAAAAAGTATTAAATACATGAATCATGTGTGACACAGATCCAATACAATCACGTATACCTAATACCTCACTAACATGAATGGGAAAATAGAGTGGCAAACTACGGTGATACCTTTAAGATCTAATATGTATCATCTTCATCTATAGGTCTCAATTTCTCTAACTTTATGCCAAACCGCATTGCTAAACTGCATCAGAGAAATCCTGTTTTCTCTCAGGGAATGCTAAATAGCATTAGAGAAGACTTGTTTCCTCTCACTATATGCTAAACAGCATTACATAAAACCTTTATGTTCTCTAACTAAATGCTAAATTGCATTAGAGAAATTTTATGGGATTAAAAACTTATATCCCCTATATCATGTTAAACTTTAAGGATATATTAGTATAAAACTGTACGTGTCTAATGACATAAGCTCAAGGTCAATCTGTGTATATGCCCAATGACCTTCAAAATGCTTAAGATCAATGTAAATCTTAAGGCTTCCATCTGTATTAGACAATGTATGATAACATGTATTACTGAGGATAAATGATGATCATCTTTATTGATGAACCATCATACTGTCACAATACATCAAAACATACAAATGTACATGGAGCAAAGCTGACGACCTTTTAACTAATAGTGTCTAAGGACTTCAAAACACCCATACTGTATACTTGCATTCCAAACACAAGTGGGTAAAGTCATTTAGTTAAAGAATCAACTTATAGTTCCTTAGTCTTTAAATGCTCCAAACCTTAAGGTCACCTTTTCGTATCAACTACTTCATGATCAAAATTTTGATCTCAAAATGTTAAGACCTTATAATATTCAATGTTGTTATTAAACAACACAACAGGTTGATTACCACATTACAATTGAATGTGTTTAGCCACTAAATCAACCACAGATAACTCAGAAATTAAATTTCTGAGCTAAACTATCCGTGAAGCAGCCCTATATTATGCGCTATGTATACATGGTCGAGGAAATCACCCGTGTCTATTTGACGCACTTCCACGACATTATACCATCTTTAACCTTAAAACTGTTACCTTAAGTGAACTTTCGATCATCTGGACACATAGCTTAATTTGAATCTAAATTCCCTACAAGGTTTAGCCTGTTGACTTTTCTATATGCCAACACATAATCCTTGATTCCTTTTAATTATCTCAACACTCGCTTGACTAGATTTCAATTGTCTACATTTAGGTTAACCAGATACTGACCAAATAGTTAAACAGTACATGCAATGTCCTTCCTAGTACATAACCGAGCATACATCAGGCTATCAACTATACTAAAATATGGAACATTCCTCATAACCTCTCTCTTTACTTTATTCTTTGGTCACTGTGCCAAAGATTATCTCTCACTATGAGAGATAAATGTTACGACAGGTTTACAGTTAACTGTATTAAAACTTTGTAATATATACTCAATGTATGCACTCTATGAGAGGTATGATAAGTGTTAAGATATGTCCCAGTGAATTTGAATATCTAGGACAAAAGATGCTACGCCAAGGTCCTTCATGTCAAAGTTCTTGACCAAAAGTTACTTAAACTTATACAACATGGCAAGTAATTAGACATGGGCAATATATCATCCTCATATAGTAATAGGAAGATAACTTTGCTCTCTTTGACCTCATAGTACAAGCATCTTTTTAATTTTATTTTTCATGAAGCTGAAAAAGGTCACAATCTCATCAACTATAAGGTTTCACTTTTAGGAGGTTTGATGTAAATCACATATTGATCTGCATAACATGCAAACCATGTCAGTTCCATCTGGATCCTGAAATCCTTCAGGTTGTACAATATAAACCACTTTATAAAGTTCTTTATTTAGGAAAGTAGTTTTGACAACCATCTGATGTAACTCTTCATCATCATGATCTACAATTGCCATAATCACTCAAAATGTATCCTACGATGATACGAGAGAAAAGTAACATCAAAGTCAACATTCTCTCTGAGTGAACTATAAGGCAATTGAGCTAGTCTATAAACCGCTGCACTTTATCCTGAAGTCCTTTAGGTCTTAAACTTTATTTACAACTAATAGTTTTACAGTTCTGCTACAAAATCAACTAACTCCCTAACCTTAATATGCTTCATGGCTTGCATCTCATAAATCATTGCAATCCACTACAATTTCGCTGCGTGTATAGAAAACAGCTTCTGTAAAAGTAACTGGATTCTTAATGTGTCTAATATCACAGTTCTGTTCACCTAATAGACTATGTAATTAGATGGGATAACAGGTCATCTCACTCTGGTGGATTTACATAACTGCATTAGATCTTGTACCCCCAGGAACCACTATGTGTACAGGTATGGGTTCCTGTTCCTGTATAGGCATGGTACAAAGACCTAAATCTACCAGATCTAACTTTATAAGTAGCAAATACATAATAACTGTAGTATCCATCGTGTTATCGTCCTAAGGATCAAAGGGCCCACCATCATCATAGACATCGTATTCCAGAAACTCATATGTTTGTGATTCCACTTTTCTGTTCCCTCCTTCTCTACAGTAAGATCTATAGCCTTTAGAGTGGTCAGTATATCTTACCAAATAGCAATGTGCATAATGAACATGCAATTTTTCTTTATAAGGATTATAACACCTCGATAGGGTAGCCTCATACACAAATGTGTGTAAGAGTGAGTTTTCACACTTCTAGATAATCAGGTAGATTAGTCTTATTCTACATTGACTTTCAAGTCCTTTAGGGTGCAGTTATGCCTTTCGACAACACACTATTTTGCTCAAGACTACCTGGTATAGTAAATCAAGTCACTATGCCAATTGATTCCATATAACTAGCAAACGGACCTCTTAAAGTCCTGAAACACCATGTTTGCCATGATATTCTCCTCCATAGTCAGATCTGACACTTTGAATGAATTTTTCTAATTGGTTCTCAACCTTCTATCTTTAAGCAAGAACACATAAATGTAATGAGAATAATCATGACAAATGTCAGAATAATTTTGGAATTTCACAGTGCAACTATATAAGGCCTTTTGATATCTGTATATTAAACTTAACAAGTCAGAAGCATGAGTTGACTTTAATATCCTTATTAGTCAACTTACCCCTACAATAGTCAATACATATTTCCAGATCATCATAATCTAGAATTGAGAGAATGGTTTCCTTAATCAATCTCTCAACCCTAGCTCTGCAAATATGGCTTAAACTTTTATGCCACACCATGTATGACTTTTCATTCATCAGGTTCCTTCATTTCATAACTTGCTCAGCAAGATACGAAGAAGCATATATCTAATTCGGGGTTAGACACATTCTATACAAACCATATGATAAGAGAGTTGTACCATTATGTTTTGCATCAAACACAACTATAAAACAGAAGTATTAAATACAAAATGTCAACTTTCTTTGTCCTAAATTGATCAAAAGATCATATATATATAATGTGTCGTGTAAAAACCTAAATGAACCTTGCTACAAGATTCAGCACATACATCTCTTATAGATATTACTTCCACTTCTTCATTGCTATCAACCATCAGTTCCTCCTTTCTTTATTTGGCTTTATCCTGGATATGAACCCTTGCATTGTGGAAGCACCTTGATCAAATACTCTACTATATAGTCACAAAGTACTTAATGCGATTATCGCAAATCAGATTCATAAATTGACAAGCCAAGAAGTTATCTGATGATCACAGTATTTCCTTCCAGGCCTTATACTGCTGGTTACTTTATGTCCCCAGAACCTTCACCAGCACTGGATTGACCAGCATCAGCATGTGGAGAAGATTTAGTCTTTCTACCTTTAATCTTAGTGTGCTTTATGTTTGCCTTCCATTTAGTTACATCGAGAACTATAGGAGTAACAAGCTTAAGTTTCTCCTCCTCAACAACGCAATGGGTAATCAAAGCATTGAAATCTCATTTCTCATCCTACCAATAATATGCCTTCACTAGATTACTTACTCTGAAGGGAGTGTATTCAAAGTCTAGTGAATTATGAAGACATCAGGAAAAGAAATGTCTAACATCTTTGGTCTACTGTGAAGGTAGATCATTCTTGATATGTACTACTTATCATTCTTGATATGTACTCCTTACTGCCCCTTTTTTCGTATACCTTATGGAAAATAATTCTTTATTCAAGGCACTTATCTCAACACTAAATGAGACTGTGTACCTCTAGGAGACATTACTAACAAATTACTGTGTTGTGTCTGTTTCCGAAAGTTCACTAAGCAGATGGTTAGGTATGGATCTCTTAATGGTCATAAGACATAATCTGTTAGACTGATCCTGGGTTCATAGGCTGCTTAATGAGCTTTCGAGCTCATGGATGTAGGTGGAGATGACCTATGTATATGTATGGCCATATCAACCTCAGCTATTTCCATAACATTCAATACATCCTTAGTTCTCTTCTTTGTATTGAAACTGGTTAGAGTTTCAATAGTGACACTGATTTTATTGACTGAAAAGGTGACTCTATAGTAACTTTGATTAAATCAGCACAAATGTAGGATAACAACGATACTGAAAGCCATTAAACAGTATCTTTCCTGAAAATCTGATCACACATTATAAAATACCTTTGGGCTGAATACATAATATATGTAATTAGACTTTCACATAAAAAACGATCAGTGTACAAACCATCAACTCTCATGACACTACCACCTTTAGGTGAATAGATCGTTAAAGCAACGACTTTCCTTCATCTAATGCCTTTATGATCATCTCAAAACATTATGTAATGTTAACACCTTTAGGCAGAATAACCAAACATAAAGCCAAAGACATCCCCCAACATGAAAGTAGAACAATCTAAAATACTGACTTGAAAGGCCACTTTAGTGACTACATTCTCATCAGTATCCCAAAAAGTCCACTAACACAAGGGATACAACTTTATGTTATCCTCACATTCTTTATGGGTATATGGTATGTGACAATATAACTTCAATAAATGCAAAACCCAAATGCACAGTCCCATTGTCACATACCCGTGCTGAAGACATTCTCTGAAAACTTCATTTGGGATTTTCGTAAAAGAAAAATCTTAGTAGAGTGACTATCGTGCATTACTTGATAATGAACCAACCACCTAAGACACAAGAATCTCATGTCTCTCGTTTATGACAAGTTCGTTGCATGAAAATTCACTCAAAAATGGCTTCAGAATGTCTTAATTCCTTTTCTGATTAACCATCATAAGATCTCGAACCTTGAATATGAGACCCGAGACACAAAAATTTGAAGTGTCACCCTCATATGATGTCCGAAGTATGAAAATTCTCTTGAAATCGGATTCGGAAACCTTAATTCCTTTTTCTGGAGTTAAATTTTAATTTATTACTAATGTAATAAATCTAGAAAAATGAAAAAATTCAGTTTATAAATTTCTCAGACCCGGAAACTGACCCAAAATACCACAGGGCACCCTTACGGGACATATGATGTTTTTGTGTGTTTTTTTAAGACCTATTCGTACGGTTGATGTCAGCATGCGTCAGCCCCACGTGTTCGGCCCGTATACGGGCACGTGTAGGTGCACGCCCTTCTGCGCTCCCGCGGCATTGCTCACCATCGGGCGAGTGGGCCCTCATCAGAAAAAGGCAATTTTTGGCGAGTTTTAGGACGATTTTTCAAGTTATCGAGCTTGTTTTCAACCCATTTCTCAAGGCTAAAAATATGAATACTACTTTCATGAAATAAAAAGCAAGAAAAAATTGAGAAACGGAAGCTAACTCTCTGAAAATCTTATGGAGAGAAAAATCGAAAAATCTCCTTTTTTAACCACCCGATCATGCCATTGCTCTAATACCACATGTAATACACCTTTCACGTTCGATCCAGGGTACGTAACTAAGGTACCGTTACGTATTACACATGGTATCAAAGATTTCTTATGCTTACGATTGATATGAGCAACTGCAGGAAACTTTAACCTATTTATATAGCTTTCATATTGGGCTTCCTCATCACAAGGACGGACTTTGACCCATTAATTTATATCATTTATTGAGCCACTTTATTATCTTTATCTGGATCTAATTACGTAACTTAACCGGTAATTTATATAAAAACTAAATTATAATTAATTACTGTCCACTGTATGAGAAATTGACAAAATTACTCTTAGGGGCAAAAATGTCTTACATGTTTCAAAAAACATCAATATGTTTCTTGATTCAGTTTGGTGCTGTGATAATGATCAACGATATATATTTCATTTGGCAGTTCTATACTGGAAAGAACAAGTGTATAACCTGGTATACCACATGAGCTTGCAGAAGCATTAGGTCATGTCCTACGTAGACAAGTTTTGGGACAACATATTGCATATAGCAGGTAAGTTGGAGCCATCAAATAGGATATCTGGAGCAGCTCTGCAAATGCAAAAGGAACTACAGTGGTTCAAGGTTTCTTTTCTTTACATTCACTCTCATTTCTCTATCTGATTTATTTAACTTATTGCCAAGGTGACTATAACTAGTAGTATCATGATGTTTTTATCAATTCGCATACTATAAAAGCCATGTGTTTGAAGATTGGTGTCAATCATCTTTCACAAGATTAAAAACTAAAATCTTTGGGAGAGAAGAAGATAATGAGAGGTAATCAAGTATAGATCATCTTGAATAATTATGTTAGGCATACTTGTTTGGAAAGCATTTGAGGAAAAGGTTCTCAAACTGATTAATTTCAAAAGTTACCAAGTCATTTAAATTTATTCATTCATATGTTTTTGGTCCCATAGATTCTCCATATTTTAGTAAAATCTCTTACTTTATTCTCTTTATTAATTATTATAGTAGAAGTTTGGGTAAAAATTTTGAAGTACAAGTTTGAAGCGTTTATTGTATTTAAAAAGTTCAAAATATAGTGAGACCTATGTTGAAAGCACGATGACACCTAAGGAGTTCGGGACTGTAATGGTTGCATGTGTAGTTTATCTTTCAAATCATAGTCTTACAAAGAGGTTGAATGATGTTACTCCATAAGAATTATAGAGTGGAGTAAATTCCTTTTACATCACAGTTAAGAGTGTTTAGCTTTATTATGCATGTGCATTTTTTGGAATAAGAAAGATCAAAACTTGATGATTGAAATAAGAAATTTATTTTCATTGGATAAGATAAAAACTCAAAAGGTTACACGTTGTTATTAACAGAGATGTTGAATTTGATGAAGAAACATCATGGAATTAGAGTTCTCAAATAAAGGGATCTTATAAATTCCTTCCTCACTTTGAAGACGAAGAAGATAAGAAGAATGTTTAAGAATGTAGAAATGATTTTTCTCCACCAATCTTACTAACCCATTATCTAAAGCATCGTCATCAATAAATATGAAACTTTAAGGATATCGAAGACTTGACGAATTTTATGATAATCCTAACTTATTTTGTTAACTTACACATACCAAGCCCTTAAATTTTGAATATTTTAATAAGAATAAAAAGTTAATTCATACAATAAATGAAGAAATTTATTGTATGAATTAACTTCTCTGCCATTGTCAGTTTGAACAATTTGTATTGTTGTCTTATATTTTGTGGCAATCATTGAATGAAATTGTTTGAATAGCAAACAAACATCCTGCTTGGACTTCATTAGACACACCCACTTTATTCGACTATAATCATCAATGAAAGAAATAAACCACTAATATCCATTTAAAGTTGAAACTTTTGCAGGACCATAAACATCAAAGTGCACAAGCATAAATAGTGAATGACTTTTTTTTTATAAGAAAGAAGCCGAACAGTAAAATTACACAACTAGTCTAAAGAAACAAATACTTCAAGTATTCAAATGAAGCATGTCTAAGACATTTATGTATAGAATTCTATCTGCGTTAATGCACTTAAGCCAGATGGTGTGAGATTAAGATAATAGAGCTTACCTTTCCTAGCACCACAACCATTTTCTTTCTTCTTCTTGATTTCCTTAAAAATACAAAAACCAGGCTGAAAAGTTACGATACAATTTAAGGAGGTTGTAATTTGAGAGACATAAATCAAACTAAAATATTTAAGAGATAAAACTATAAAAATGGTTGTAGACACAACAAATTGTTCAATTTTGACATAAATATACTATCAAAAAGACATATGATCAGTTGATCCAGAATCAATACTCCATGTAAGAAGCTTAATAAGACACACTTATCTGGTAGATTCGAAGTGATGTGTAATGCATCAATATCTGGCGATGATGGTTCAGCTATGGTTGTGGATGCAAATAGTATTTCTATGTAGCCGTGGGCTTTCTTTTTGGCGCTTTTGAAGGATCCCACCATTCGGGATATCCAATCAAGTCATGGCAACGATTTTGAGTGTATCCCATTCCACCATAATGAGTACAGTGTCTACATGAATCAGACTACTTACAACCAACATCAAAGTTACGATAATTTGGTACAGTATCAATATTATATTGTTAAATAGATTATTTATTTCACTGGGCTAACATAGCACAGAATCAAAAGTAGCTAGATTATTAGTTAGTAGTGTCTTATGATTTGCTTCATGAAGAACATATGCGTATATGCATTCAAACACCAAACTTGCATCCATGCGATGGAATTATCCTCGCGTTTGTTCAAATTCAACATCGAGACTATTCAAAAAATTAGTATTCTTAATTTTTCATCAGAAGACTTACACGTAATGATGTCATCAGGATCCTTCATTTAGAAGAATATTTAAGAGACTTATACAAAGATACAATTACAATAATTTAGGAGAATATTATATAATCATAAATAGTACGAGTGAACCCACTTTTCTCTAACAATTAGTGCAAAATTTATAGAATCATACGTTCTTCCAAATACTTTTTGATGTTCCGTCAATGTCAATAACTTTCTTCTCGAGTAGGCTTGTTTTGCGTGTTCCACGACAATAGGTAAAGATGAATGCTTAATGAAGAAAGGAATGAGCTCCTTTGGGAAAGCAATTCCAATGTTCTCTTTTTAACTAGGAAGTTTTTGGCTTTAGAATACGAAATAACTCTCTTAACTCGTGATTTGCATGCATGCATTGTTGAAGTTATGCATATGCTTCATTTTCTTGTTTTGTACTCCAAGAACATAATAGTACTATTAAAGAGGCAGCGTGTTCTCCAAATTTTCCAATATTTTCTTTCTTTTCCGACTAAATATTATATAAATATTTTGTTTTGTTTTAGAATTTTTCTAATTCAAATGTCATTTTTAATCATGGTTATGGATATCATTCTGTACCGGTCGAAAAACGGAACGGTATCGACGTCTTTGATACTGGATGTAAATACTGATCAGTAACGGCCTATTCGGCCAATACCGGCCGGTATCTATAATACCGACTATATACCGGCCAGTAACGGAAATTTTGAAAAATATAGGAACTTTTTTGCAAAAATTTCAAATTAAAAAAACAACTCTCCCGCCTCTCTCTCCCCCTCCCCCTTATTTTTTCAAAGTTTTTATAATTAATTATTTAGTTAAACTTTTATTGTGATTTTTTAGTTTTAAATTTTAAAATAAAATAAATATTTTTATTACTAATAATAATTATACATTAAATTAAACTTAAAATTAAATTATA
>JAOQML010041903.1:0-10689 GCA_027568935.1 Erythroxylum urbanii
GAGTTTGAGGAAGAGGATAAATTATTTGTAATAATCCTTTAAATCAATTTCTCAAATATCAATATCAGAGAAATTGAAAATATAAAATTCATTCTAATTAAAACTTAAAGAGTTCAACATACATTCATTGTTTACGAATCATTTTTTTTAGATTAAGATGAATGTAATTTCTCTGCAACTTAAACCTTTAGTCTTTTAATTTGAAAATTATTAAAAGGCTAATTCATTATTTAAAACAAGGATTCAAGTACATTATTTCTCCTTAAAAGACAAACATAGAGGTGTTGCGAAAAGAAAAAAGATATCAAGGATTTTTTTCTATTAGCAAAAGGTCCAATTGAACCTTTAATGTTTTTACTATAATTTAATTTAAACCTTTTATAAATGTTAAATTTGAACTTCAACTTAATTTATCTGTTAATTCTCCATTACAAAATATATATATGGCACTTTTTTATGGGTCCTTTGTTAAAATTGTATATTATGTGGCAATTAAATTTTAAAAAATAAAAATAAACATTTTTTTCTTCTCTCTCCTCTCCTCTCACCCTCTCTCTCTCTCCCTTTCGTACTGATAATTTGGTAGAGATCTAGTAAAATTGTCTAAAATGTCTTCTCCATATTGTATGCCTCAAGTTTTGAAGTCTCGAGTAACGACATGTGTTTTTTTCAGCCTATTAATGCATATTATCATATATTCAATGTAACCTTCACTTTAGTCGACTATCCACTGTAATTAGCCTAAATTTTTTCTAAGATCATATATATTAATGCTGTGTATTATTGAATTGTTTTGTTACTTTAGTTAGCCACACCTACAATTTATAAATAATAGGATACATTTCACATTACAGACACATAAAAATACGGAGAACATTTCTACATTTCTTATTTGTTCTCGATTTTTACATGGAATCAGAGCCTGCTTTGTAACAAAAAGAGTCAAGATTTTGGAGCCATATCCATTCTTTCTCTCAAGCATTCTGCTTTCATTTTATGGTTCATAAATCTACTCCAAAAATAATTTGTCATATACCAAATTGTTCCTTTTCTTGAGCAGATCACAATAATATAAAATTAAGTTCCAAACACTACTCTACATGCCCCCATGTGCTGCCTATAGCCAATGATTTCAGAAACCTTAATTGTAGGATTTTTAGAGGAAAAAGACGACTTAAATGTTGTCATTTTCTGCTAATAAAAAATGACATTATTTAATCACAGGAAGGGAGATATAAGCCATCGTCATGACATCTGCCACTTTAATGCCACATCATCGCTCGCATAATCTAAAATCCTAATCATTTGCCATGTCATCATAGTACATTGCCATGTCATCTTTACACATCTCATTTCCTTATTTTTCCACATGTCGTCTCCTCCTTTGTTCGATTCAGACCTATTAATTTGATTCAAAAAGAAGTTGAATAACACTTTGATTGCCTGGTTTAGTACATTTTAATTCGAGTTCTTTACAAACCATACCGGTTCCTAAGGTTTTTCAACACTATGAATCCAATTTTGAAGCCAAAATAACCAAATTCCATCTCTATAAGTAGGTTTTCTCCTATCTTGTTGTCTTATTTCACTATACATGCCTTTAAACTTTCCCAATACATTCTTAACCCTATTAATATCATCTTTGATAGCTCAAACTATGATCTTTGGGCTAAGGAAATGAGAAGTTTTCTTAAAGGGAGACTCCTTTTTTGTATTGTTACTAGAGAAATACCTAAACCCACTGAAAAGAAAGATGACTGGAGAAATACCAAAACCCACTTAAAAGAAAGATGAAGACATTGGCGTATTTACCAAACGATTAGTGGCATGGGATGGAATTAACCATCAAATCTTAACAAGGTTTTTAAACACATTTTTCAAAGCCTTCAAACTTGACTTTCGATGGTTTAGCATAGTTCAGGAGGTATGATATTTCCTAAAACATTGTTACTATGTATTGAATGATGTCCATCAATTTCAGTTGTATAAGAGACTTCATTGCACGCAACAATAACCTAGACAGATAATGCATAATTATATGTCTGAATTGTGAGAGCTTTGAGATCAACTAGCACTTAGCAATCTTGTCTCGACTAATATTCTTTGTTCTTTGCTTTAAAGCAATAGAAGCCCACAGAAAGGTATGAGTACTTTGCTACTACGCTTTACACAAATCTTTAAGATCATCAACATATGTAGCATTTGCTTATGGCTCTCATTGATCAATTTGAACCCATTCATAGTTCTCTTCCACATAGAGGAACTCTACCTAATTTTGACACTGTTATTAAGGAGCTCATCTTCGAGGAAAGTCACCTCAATAGGCTCCGCATTAAAAAATCTGTCCAAGCTATTGATGTTGTTCTTATAACTTATACTTCATCTCAAACTTCTTGCAAATCAGGTAAAAAGTTTTATAAAGAATCTTGTAGCTACTGCAAAAAGTTCAGACATCACATCTTTGAATGCAGAAAATGGCTTAAACAAAAATTTGGAGTAGGTAATTTTTCTAAGTCTCTCTAGCCTGCTTCCACTACTACTACTGCCACTAAGGGGTAAACAAAAATTACATCTCCTAAATTCTCTTTCAAAGACCTCCATACCCTTCTTCAATAACTTCAACCAAATTCTTGTACAGTCTCCTCTTTTGCCCTATCTATTATATTAAGTACCTCAAACTCTTATTATCTCGATTCTACCTGTTGCATTCATATGACCTTAGACTCTTCTATTCTTGAATCTTTAACAATACCGTCTATTCCACACATTGTCGACAATGCTGATAATTCTACTGTGCATGTCCAACATATAGTTACTATTCACACATCCACATTACATTTACCTGAAACCTTTCTTATTCCCTAGCTCTCATTAAACCTTATTTCTTTTGGACAATTACGTGAAATTGGTGTTAATTTATCATTTTTAAATCATGGTTGTATTGTGCAGGATCCACTGATGGGCAATATCCTTGGGAAAAGCGTGCAAGGTTGGACGGTTGTTTAAGCTTACTTCACTAAATCTTCCTTCAAAGCTTGCAATTGATGATGTCACCTCTCATATATGACGCTCTAGTTTGGGTCATTTTTCAGCCTCTAAATTAGGTTCATTAATTTCTAGTAGTAAACTAGGTCGTGTTAAGACTGAACATTTTGTCGTTTCCTTTGTCAACTCTCTAAAAATCATGTTTTACCATTTTCCCCCATTGATTTGATCTCTTTAGCACCTTTTGATCTAATTCATTATGATATTTAGTGAAGCGCCCCACTCCCACCCAACATATACTCGTACGTTAATAAGACATTCAGGCATGTGCCTGGTGAAAGTGGTGCTCTAGAGCAGTCACATTCCTTTATATGGCATCATAATTTAAAACATAGATACTCAAAAGATTCAATTCCTTATTCCATTTATAAAAAATAGTAAATTGTAACCCTTCATACATCATCCATAAATATATAGTGTTAAAATACATAAGAGTTTACTACTCTCACTACATGTTTTATATGATATGAGAACTATACAAAAGATTCTAACTAAGCTCTACAATCTCAGCTGACCGACCTTTGAGCTATTTCTTGATGTCCAAAAGCAAGGACTAGACTTCTTATAGAGCGTCTTATAAGCTAAGTCTCTTCTCGCATACCTGAAAAAGTCACGTTGCAATTTTGATGAGTTTTGCGAACTCAGTGAGCAAGCCATCATCGATGTGCTCACTTATATCACATAACACAACAATTCATTTTCCAAATTCACAAACAATTCATGCTACCAAATAATAGATTTCTCTTCACTAATCATCATATTGAATCAAATACAATTATGTTCACTTATTTCACATTCCATATTCAAAATAGTTCAAACAATTCATTTCTATCATTTAAACATACAGATCAAATATATATATATATATATAATACACGTGAGACTCACTTTCAATTATTACACTGTTGTGACCGAGTTTATTTTTAACTGTCCCGTATCCATTGGGGATACTAGGCTCATTATATATAGTAAGCCAAAGGCTCTTACCACATTCTAAGCTTTAAGCTCTTTTTCCAGTAGCTACTTCGATTATAACTGCCTTTAACTTTTCATGCATATTATGTAATAAGTGCGTCACGTCTCATATGTTCAATCAGTCACTTTGTTTCAATATGCACATTCGCTTTCACATATCATCGGACCTAAGGCTGACATTTAACAATTACATTGAGTACACTTATTTCTGTCAAATTCATATACAATGAACACTTCCAATGTGATTTTTCATGCAGCAAATGCCTCAAAAAATCAATGTCTGGAATTAACACATTCACATCAATAACAATTCAATATAGAATTTTAAACAAAACAATAAATCAATGTGAGCCCATCTAGGTTACTCACAGTATGCTCCAGTTAGCTATTACCTCGATGTCTCCGCAATGTTTGGAGGCAGTCATTTGATTTGCTCTTCTATATCATGCAACACACACACATTTGCACATTACTAATTTGCACAATCATATTAATACTCAATCGTACACATATGTATTTGTGTTATGTATAATACATGCTCAATTTGACTATTCCGGGTATATTTCCTTAATTCACTTCTCAAAATCATTTAACATCAGCACTCAATCATTGATTTATACCTAATACACCTTACTTACTTTAATCACCTCATCCATCATCAACTAGGTTCATTCAGGGCCTTATTTAAGCCTAAATACATCATAAGAAAGTATCTTAGCATTAATTGTCCCGAACATCATTTAAAAGACAAGATTCCTTTCTTTATACTTATCCACGATCGTGGTGGTCATTCCCACAATCATGACAGAAGCTTGTGAAACTACCCACGATCGTGGGGATTCTGCCACGATAATAACATAACCAAAATTTTGTCAGGTCACAATCGTGGGGTGAGGGCCACAATCGTGCTCTGCATTTTCTTCCTTCATTTCTCCACAAATTCAACATATATAAAAACATCATTTACACTCTAAAATTTCTAGAATTTATACTCATGCATGTAACTTCATTTCATACTAATTCAACTACCACATTGATTGCATTAAAATTCAAAAAACTCTACTGATTTGATCCATTATCCATTTACTTAATCCTATTATTCATGCATTCATAACTTTTCCAGAGATCAAACAATTATCTCCATATTTTACCTCAATTTCATTTCAATGCCATTCATAAGACAATTTCATAACTTAAGGTTCAACAATCATACAAAACAAAACATATCATCTTAGTTCTTATCATTCTAAGAACACTATATTAGTCTTTTCTTTAACTTCCAATCTCAATCTATTTCCTCACTTAATAGCCTATAATCCATAGTTTCATATTCTCTAAAAATCATAACATAATAATATACATTTACTCATCAAATTTTTGCACTCATTTATTATTTTTCATAACCAATCTATCTCAAAAACATCTATAAAACAACTCATAAAGTATCAATGATCATTTACCCAAAAACATAACACAAATCTATTTATTTCTTCATTAACGTTTCAGCACACTTTTAACACACATCAAACACCATTAACCCTTCAATCTATCCTTAACCTATCATTATTTATGCTTATATTTATAACAAGCCATGAAGATTAATAATATACTTACTTGTTAAACTCCAAAACTCTTCAAAACATCTTATAACCCTAGCTTTCCATGGTTACACTATCATCAATCTTCCAAGGTAGAATAGGTTAGGTTTTTTTTTTGGTAACTAAGAGGAAGAAGGCAATAAAGATCTTGAAGTGGGAGGGTTTATTGTCAACAAAAATCAAGGTTGTGAACGTGGAGAGTAAGAGTCGTATATGGAGAAGAAGAAATGAAGAAGACGAAGAAAAGAAGCATGTAACAAAAATATAAGTGAAAGTCCATAAGATGGTCTTTCAAAGTGAATGTCGTGCATGAGATATGTGGCAAGGCAAGTGACACTTATCACTTACCACTTGTCACCTCCCCATCGTTCCACTTGGTCCTCTTTAAAAACTAGTCCATTTGTCTCCAATTTTTAATCAAATTATCTCCTAATTTTTAATGTCATTTCTCAATAAATCTTAATGTCACTTATTAATAATTTCTACTATCATTTGACACTTATTTCTACTACCACAAATCAATTGTCTTGCTACTTAGCATTTTTCCTAGTCCAAAAATACCCTAAATCTCTTAAATTTCTCAAATTTTACCAAAAATTCTAAATCAATAATTATGCTCACCAATTTAAAAATAAAAACTTAAAACTCACTATTCACGTCATTTTCACTTCATATTCAAATTTAAAACAATCATTAATACTTGGAAAATGTCAATTGAGTGCATGTACAATCTTTGCAATGTGTGCAAACATCAATAATCATGTGTGTGTATGCTTATGCTAGTGATATGCATGTAATTGTAATGCATTTCCTATTTTCTCAATGATCTTTCTTATATATAGAAATCTATGGTTCTAACCCTTAGTATGGGAAAACGGTATACTACAATTCTCCCCCTTAAGAAATTTCGTCCTTGAAATTCTTACCTGATTGTTCGAATAGGTGGGGATACTGATTCCTCATATAGTCCACCATTTCCCATGTAGCCTCTTCACTCGAGTGATTCTTCCAAAGGACTTTCACCAATGGAATTACTCAGTTTCTCAACTGTCTCGTCTGATATCCCACTATCTTGACCAGCTCCTCAATATAACTCAGATTACTAGCTACTTCAATCTCCTGAGCCGGTAATACATGCATTAAATCAGACCAATATTTTCTGTGCATATTCAGATGAAACACATTGTGTTTCTAAGCCATCTCAATCGGTAAGGCTAATATGTAAGTTAATGGTCCAATCTTCTCAATGATCTCATAAAGGCCAATATATCTAGGGCTGAGCTTACCTTTTTTATCGAACCTTAGTAGTTCTCGCCAAGGCAATACTCTTAGAAATAGTTTATGTCCTACTCGATACTCCACATCCCTCTGGTGCTGATCCACATAACTCTTTTGTCTATCTTGAGCTACTTTAATTTAACTATGGATTAGTTTCACTTTATCCATAGTATCTTGTATCAATTCTGGTCCTCCTATCATTCTCAAACCCTTTTCATCCTAATATAAAGGTGAATGACATTTTCTGCCATACAACGCCTTATAAGATGCCATTTTGATACTACTGTGATAATGATTGTTATAAGCAAACTTAATAAAAGCTATATAATGATCCCATGCTCCTTGAAACTCCAATATATATGCTCTGAGCATATCCTCAACAGTCTTAATTATCCTCTCACTCTGTCTGTCTGTTAGAGGATGAAATGCAGTACTGAAGTTTAACTTCGTACCCATAGTTAATTGTAAGCTTATCCAAAATCTAGAAGTAAACCTGGGACAATGGACACTGGAACCCCATGTAACCTCACTACTTCATTCACATACCTCCGAGCTAACTGATCAAGGGTATTAGTCTCTTTTGCTAGTATGAAGTGGGCCGACTTTGTTAATCAGTCCACTATAACCTATATAGCATCATGTTGCCTCGGAGTTCTCAGTAATCTTGTAACAAAGTCCATAGAAATTCTTTCCCATTTCCACTCCGAAATCGATAACGACTGTAACTTACCAACCATAGCCTAATGCTAAGCTTTAATATGTTGGCAAGTTAAACACTTAGTTATATAATTAGCCACTTGCTTTTTCATTCCTAGCCACCAGAAATGTTGCTTCAGCTTATTATACATTTTGGTGGTAGTGGGATGCATAGCATAGGCTGCTACATGAGCTTCCTCTAAAATCTCCTTCCTCAAATTATCCATATCAGGTACACATAATCTCTTCCTCATCTAAAGTGTCTCATTTCTCAATTCAAATTCAAAATTTGGGTTCACCTTTAACTTCTCAACAAGCTTTACCATTTCAAGATCTTTAATCTGAACTTTTCTAATTCTGTCTTGCAATATTGGTCTCAACTTTAATGTAGCTATCAATGTCTCATTTTGCTATATATTCAACTCAACATTTAATGCTCTCAATTGAACTAGGCTCAGTAACCTCGATAACTGTACTTGTGTTACACTGCTATTTGATTTTCTACTCAATACATCAGCTACTAGAATTGAGTCATAGTCTTTCAGTAATTCTATCCATCTCCTCTGTCTCATATTTAACTCCTCCTGACTCAATAGATACTTCAAACTCTTATGATCAGTATATATCTGAAATGTCTCGCTATACAAATAGTGTCTCTATATCTTTATAGCAAAAACCATTGCAACAAGCTTTAGATCATGTACTAGATAATTAATCTCTTGAGACCTTACTTGTCTTGATATATAAGCTATTACTCTACCATGCTGCATCTGAACACATCCTAACCCTTGGTAAGAAGCATCACTATACACCACATATCCTCCAACTCTAGATGGAATAGTCAACATTGGTGCCGTAGCTAACTGATGTTTTAGCTCCTCAAAACTTCTCTGACATTCATCATTCTACCGAAAAGGCACATTCTTCCTCAAAAGTTTTATCAAAGGGGATGAGATCAGTGAAATCCCCTCGATAAACCTCCGGTAATATCCAGCTAATCCAAGGAAACTCCAAATCTTCGACATAGTCCTTAGAGCATCCTACTCCATTACAGCCTCTACTTTCTTTGGATCAACTTGTATTCCTTTTCTAGACACTAAATGACCCAAGTCCACCACTTGATCTAGCCAAAATTCACACTTATTGAATTTGGCATACAATTATTTATCTCACATAATTTGTAGGACTAACCTTAGATGTTTAGCATGATCCTCTTTACTCTTCAAATACACTAAAATGTCATCAATAAATACTCTTCAAATACACCAAAATGTCATCGATAAACACTATCACAAATTGATCTAAATAAGGTTGGAATACCTTATTCATCAAAGTCATAAAAGCAGCTGGATCATTGGTTAACCCAAACAGCATTACTAAAAACTCAAAATACTTATACCTACTCTTGAACGCACTTTTCGGTACATCAGCCTCTCCTATCTTCAACTGATAGTACCCAAATCTCAAATCTAACTCAGTAAACACCCAAACTCCCTATAACTGATCAAGCAAATCATCAATTCTCAACAATGGGTACTTGTTCTTCATTGTTACCTGATTCAATTACCTATAGTCGATACACAATCTTAGAGTCCCATCTTTCTTCTGCACAAACAACAATGGGGCTCCCTATGATGATAAAATGGATCTAATGAAACCCTTATGCAATATAACTCTTGCTCAGGTCCTGCAATGTCACATATGCCATCCTATATGGTGGAATAGATATAGGAACAGCACCTAGAACTAAGTCAATTGTAAACTCTGTTTCTCTATTTGGGGGTAAACCAAATAACTTGGCAGGAAACACATCCAGGAATTACCTAACAATAGGAATATCCTACACAGTCTGGTTAGTGCATGTATCGACTACGTGGGCTAGATAAGCCTCACATCCACCTTTGATCAATCTTAGTGCACTTATGAATAAGATCAATCTGGCGAGCACTGTTTAACTAACACCTTGAAATATAGCTCTCAGCTAGTTAGGAGATTCTAGTATTACCTCCTTAGTATAAGAGTTCATCATAGCCCTAAGACCAGTGACTCAATCTATGCTTAGAATAATATCTATCTCCTTTAACTGTAATACAATCAGATTACCTTCTAATTTTTCCTGATCAATTCGAATCAAACACCCTTTACAGACTTCACCGATTACTGTAGTACTAACTATCGGTGTACTCACCTCTAAACCACAGTTCAACAATTCCCTATCACAATGCAGTCTAGATGTCAGATGTAGTGCGATAAAAGAATGCGTACATCCAGGATCTACTAATGTAAAAGCTTCAAAAGTAAAGATATGCAGCACACTTGCAATGACATTTGAAGAATTTTAAGCCTCATGATGGGTGATCGCATAGACTTTGGTCTAAGACTGCGGTTGGTCTCAGTCTTGACAGTAGGGCTCCCTAAACTCACCCTACCTTTACCACGGCCTCTCTATCCAAATCCACTAAGTCAACTCTTTTGGACAATTTTCTCTGTCAATGCTCCCCCTTTCACTCTCGACTGTACCCCAAAAACTATGGGACAGTCTCTGATCTGATGTTCATAGGAGCCACATCAAAGACAAGCCTGTCAACTTCCAGTATTCCCTATTATGCTTCTTTTCACAATGTTCACACTGTTGCATCTCACTGGACCTCTACCACTGCCAAACTGCATAAAACTACCATTCTGTTTGAACCCCGACTGTCTCTATCTAGCCGGTGGTCGATAAGACCTATTCTGGTGCTTACCAAACCTTCTACAAGAACCACCCTGAGATTTACTAGGTCTTTAATTCTCAACTCTTGTCTATATTCTGCCTGACCATCATTTAACAACTGCTCAATTCGAATCGAGGTAGCTGTTGATTGCAATATAGTTTACGAGTTTTATGCTTAAAAATTGTAAACATATAGGTTGTGACTTGTAGTTAAAAAGCAAATATCAATCTCACAAGGATTATATCTAGGCACCACTTAATTCAAATCAATCTTTGTTTAAGACTCAAAATTGTTTTATGGAAATAAAATAGAAAATTAAATTAAAATTAAATGACTAACAATGAACAATTGATAATACCAAAATGCAGAAAATTGGAATTCAA
>JAOQML010041922.1:0-10688 GCA_027568935.1 Erythroxylum urbanii
TCTTCTTCTTCTTCTTCTTCTTCTTCTTCTTCTTCTTCTTCTTCTTCTTCTTCTTCTTCTTCTTCTTCTTCTTCTTCTGCTTTTTCTTCTTCCTCTTTTTCTTCTTCTTATTTTTCTTCTTCTTCTTCACTGGAGTTGGAGATGTATTGTGGTTAATCTGTTGGTTCATTGTTGTCAGAAGATGAATCAGAATCTGATTATAAGGATAAAATAACCAAAATCTTCCTTTTTCTTTCTTCTGGAGTGTCTTAAATCGATGTTTCTGAGACTTAGGTTTAGAAGAGACAGAGATAGGTTCAGTACGAGTGTCCAAAGAGTCACTATTGGAGATAGAGAAGAGAAATTAGAAGCAAGAGCTTATTCATGGTGGAGAGTTTTGCCATAACTGGAAGTTGAGGCCAGGGTTCTCTTCTGTCCCTTTGATTTTGTTCGTGCCATTGTAGGTAAGCTTGGTGAAGTTTAAGAGTTTTAAGAGAATACAAATAGAACGCAGAGAGTTAAAGTGTAGAGACAAAAAAGTGGCGCTTCAGAGAGATAAAACGATGAGTATAAGAAAGATGTCTTTTTCTATTTGTCAAATGATTCTTGAGTGTTGATTTCATATGATAATGAGAAGTCGTACATGCTAATACAGGAAGTGTGGTCATCTACATATCTTCTGTTAGTCATGTACGGAAAGCTGTCAGAGCAGCGTGTGCATTTTTAAAAATTAAAACGATGCCATGAATTAGCCTCCTTTTTAGGACACTTGTATCCTATTATGTTAAACTGAGAAGAGCCTTCTAAAATAAGAGGAGCCTATTAAAGGATCAGAAAAGAAGGATCCTGTTAATGTCTATAAATAAAAGTAGCATATAATGTTCATACAAAAATAATATTAGATAGTTTGCACATACCAAGCTCTTTTCTTAACAATCAAAATCTATCTTTAGAAAGTGGCTTGGTAAAGATATCAACTATTTGATTTTCAATATTAACATACAAAAGATCAACGATTCCTTTTAAAGCATGATCTCTAAGAAAATGATGTTTGATTTCCATATGTTTAGTCCTAGAATGATGCATAGGATTTTTAGAAAGATTTACAACACTAGTATTATCACATAATATAGGAATATGAGTAAAGTTCAGAGAGAAATCCTGGAATTAATGCTTCATCCATAGGATTTGAGCACAAGAACTAGTAGTTGCTACATATTATGCTTCAGTTGATGAAAACGCTATACAATTTTGTTTCTTGCAAGACTAAGAAACTAAACATCGTCCAAGAAATTGACAGTGATCACTTGTGCTTTTTCGATCGACTTTATTACCTGCATAATCTGCATCACAATAGCCAACTATGTTAAATGAATAAATTTTTGGATACTATAATCAAAATCCATAGTTCCATGAAGATATCGAAAGATCCTCTTGACTGCTTGAAGGTAGCTCTCTTTTGAATTTGTTGAGAGCGTGTGTAAAGGCACACACTAAGAATAATGTCTAGTCTTGAGCTTGTAAGATATAATAGTGACCTAGTCATTCCTCTGTAGTTTGTCTTATTTGTTTCCTTGCCTTCTTCATCCTTATCAAGTTTAGTTCCATTATACATAAGAGTACCCAGCAGTTTGACATTCTCAAAATGATATTTCTTGATGAGTTCCTTTGTGTACTTGTCTTGGCTAATGAAGATCCCTTTTTCTATTTAGCTAATTTGTAATCTGGGAAAGAAAGAAAGTTCTTCCATCATGCTCATTTCAAACTTCCCCTACATTAATGCTGAGAATTCTTCATAAAAAGATTGATTAGTAGCACCAAATATTATGTCATCAACATATATTTGTACTATGAGTAAATCATTTTCATTTTCTTAATAAATAAAGTTTTATCTACGTTTTCTCTTTCAAAGTTATTCTTATGTAGAAAATTACTTAACTCTCATACCATTCTTGAGGAGCCTACTTTAGATCATATAGAGTTTTAGTTAACTTCATCACATGGTTAGGATGGTTTTCATCTTCAAAATTTAGAGGTTCCTTATCAAACACTTCTTTATTAATATATCCATTTAAGAAGACACCTTTGACATCCATTTGGAACAATTTGAAATTTCTATAGCATGTAAAGGCAAGTAAAATTTTAATTGATTCCAATTTAGCAGTGCATAAGTTTCATCAAAATCAATACCTTCCTGTTGATTATAACCTTGAGCTATAAGTCTAGCTTTGTTTCTTACCACCTTACCATTTTCATCAAGTTTGTTTCGAAAGACCCAACGAGTTCCAATGATTGACTTGTTTTGGGGACGACGTACTAGATTCCAAACTTTATGTTTGTTAAACTGATCCAATTCTTCTTTTATAGCTGAAATCAAATTTCGTTAGTAAGAGCCTCTTTAATGGTCTTTGGTTCTAATTGTGAGATGAGGGCAACAAAGTTATTCTTGAATGATAATCTGGTTCTTAGACTTTCAGAGGGGTCTCTTAAAATGTACTGATGTGTAGCAAAACCTCTCCATTCTCTTGACGTTCTTCGTTGCATTGGCTCCAGCTAATATGAAGGAGCCTGCTTTCTCGTTGCTTCAGAAGGACCTTCTTTATCTTGTAATTCCAAAGGTACCGTAGGTATAGTCTGAGTCTGGGATGTATTGATAAATGTGAATTGCATCATATTTTAGGGCCTATTTTGATGTATATTTAAGTGTTAACTTAATCGTTTAGTATATGTTTAGGTTATAATTGTGTTAGTTTGTTAATTAATTGTTTTTAAGTGTTTTTATAAGTTAGTACAAGTCTTTGAGCTTAATTATTATGTCTTTGAGGTACCTTGATATGTTTGTTAGTGTTTTAGGGTCAACATTGAAGAACGGAGAAGTTTCGAAGACGCTCGAGCCGAGACAACAGCCCACTATCGTGGCACAACAGGCCATGATCATGACAGAAGCACTAGAGTCAGCCAAAAGCCCAAGACACAACCCATGATTGTGACAGAAGGTTCAGATGTGGCCCACGATTGTGGCCTACATCGGGTCGACATCATACATTAAAAAAATTCAAGTTTTGAGGGAGTTTTTGGACCTTTTAGACCTTGGAAAAACCCTAGGGTTGCCTAGAACACAAAAGGTATATAAAGAATAAGAGAAAAAAGATGAAGGAGCTTTTGCATTAGCCACCATTGAGAAATCCTAGAGAGAGTTCATCAAGAGATTGAGAAAGAGAAGAAGGAAGAGAGACGTGGTGAAGAAGCCGACGCAAAATACCAAAATAGGAAGTTTCTTGATGTTGTTGCCTCCATCATCCATTTAAATTTTGTTTCTGGTGCATTTTAAATTTTATTAATGTATAGAATTGGGATACTTGTTGATGATAGGTTTGTGTGAATATTGAGGATGTCTAAACTCACCTTCGGGTTGCTTTTATCGTGATTTAATAAAAATATGATTGTTTTATGTTATTTGGATTCATTGTGATTGATTTTTGAGATTTCATAATTTGGTAATAGAATGAAAGGGTGAATCGAATGAAAATAATTAAAATGGGCTAATAAGAGTTATGTGATTTTATAAGAACGAGAAATTAATCAATTCGGTAATTGTATGAAGAGAGATATCACATAGGTTCCTGATAGTCTATTGGAAAACTTCAAATCTAATTACGATTTGGATAGATTGTTAATTGAGAGATTACAACTTTCCATAACCTGATTAGGGTTTACAATTTAGGGTAATGATTATAACTCGAGAGAGAGTAATCAACAATAGGATCGTCTAGGACAAATAATCCAATAATTCATAATCTATTAGGTTGGCATTAAAGATAAATAAAAATTCCCCTTTCTCTCAATTGATAGTTCCTTTAGGTCGATTCTTGAATGTGTGCATTGCAACTACTACTTTGTTAATATTTTCATAATTGATTCTTGGAATTAAGTTGCATGATTGGATTAAATTCTTGCCTGAGTTTTGTTGCATTCTGAATTATTGTACATTATTTTGGCTTTTGATTTTAGGATTATATTAACCCTCCTTGTGGGATCGACATCTTAGGTACTACGTGAATAACGCGTACGCTTACAGATTATCGAGGTTAAATATTAAAACTTACACATATCAAAAAACTGTGATAAAGTTTTTGGTGTCGTTGTCAAGGAGGTGATTAATTTAGTTTTATAGTTTAAGGCATTTAGTTTTTAATTATTTTTTATTTTCATTCTTTCTTTCTACTTCTGAAATTATGCTTTTGCATGAACACAAGAGTCACGAGAGGTTTGAGTCACATAACTGAAACCTTAGATTTAGACATCACTCGACTAGAACAAACCATTAGAAAAGCTCGACATGAAGAAGAAGAAGAAATCGCAAAATCAACAATGGCTGAGGAATTTCAACAAAATTTGGAGCACGGAGTAAACCAAGGACGTCAACAAGGGACCTTTATAGACTTCAGAGACCAAGGTTCAATATATCTAACCAAGGAGTAGCTAGCCACCTGTACAAGCAACATCATTTAAAATTAAACCAGCCCTCCTAAATATGCTTCAATAAAATGTGCAGTTTTATCTTGAAATCTGTGATATCTTTCGGTACCATCAAATGTCAGAAGATGAGGTCAGAATTAGGATTTTCCCTTTTACCCTCAGAGATAGAGCAAAGATTTGGTATCATGCCATTAACCCAGCCAATGTCACGACATAGGATCAGCTAGTTTGTGCTTTCTGAGACAAGTATTTTCTAATGACTAAGACCACTAAGATCATCAAGGAAATTACCAACTTCTAGCAAAGTGATGGGCAATCGATCTACAAAGCATGGGAAAGATACAAGGACTTGCAATGGAAGTGCCCACACCATAATTTACTTAAGGAATTCTTGTTGCAAACATTCTATAACAGAGTAATCCCACATACGAGAGGCATAATTGATGCAGTTTTAGGAGGATCACTGATGAGAAAGACGGTTGATAAAGTGGAAGAGCTAATAGATGAGATGGCGAGTAATAGCTACCTATAGACGTACGAGTGGACTAGACAAACTACTACATTATGTGAATAAAAAGGAATCGTGGCTGTTGATCAAATGACAGAAATGCAAGCTAAAATTGATAACTTGACTCGACAACTCAACAACATGAAGGCTTCGTCCTCAACACCAGTGAAAGCTGTGCAACTTAAGTGTGAACTTTATGGACAAATGGATTATGATATAGTGGATTGTGACTTGATGAAGGAAAGCGATCAAAAGCAAGTGAATTCTATGGAAGCTCAATATGGACGAGGAGGGGGCAACAATCCCTACTCCAACACCTATATCCCTTGGTGGAAGAATCACCCTAACTTCTCTTGGACAAACAATGCTGGAGGACAGTTCAGACCTTAAGGACAATGAGGCTTCCAACAAGATAAACCAAGCTCAATGGAATCCAAGTTGGATAAGATTTTAGATAAAACTAGAGGCATAAAGGATGCACAAAGGAGGCTTGAAAGCAAATTCGAGCAAGTCACTAAGAACCACACCTCTTCAATACACAATCTGGAAGTCCAAGTAGGTCAATTAGCAGAGGCAATATCTACTCTCAATGCGGGAACCCTTCCAAGCAATATCGATTCTAACCCAAAGGAACAGATCATGGTCATCACTTAAATCCAGGAAAAGAAATTTAAACATGTGAATGAAGACAGAGGTAAAGGAAAAGGACAAGCAATTATAAAATTCCTTCCAAGTGAACTCGTAATTGAGCTAATCAAGGAACCTTAACCTGAAATTTCATAACCTATTCTAGCTCAGTGGAAGTCAATTTCAAGTAGGGCAATGAGGAATTTTAAGGAGGTTAAACCAAATAAGGTTGAGGACATAACGAAACAACTACAAATAAGGCTAACACTAAAGTAATCAGTCAAGAAGAAGGTTAAGGAGCACATAGCGAAAGAAAACCCTAACATAACACAGAAGAAAGAGGACCCAGAGGATTTTTAGATTCCTTACAGTATCAATGGAGTCAACATAGACAAGGCATTCACAGATTTGGGAGTAAGTATCAATATGATGCTTTATCCCTTTAGTCAGAAGTTAGGGTTAGGAGAGTTAGAACCCACAAAGATGTTAGTAAAAATAGTCGATAAAATAGTTCATCAACCGAAGGGGATTATTAAGGACATGCAAGTACAAATTGATAAACTTACTTTTCCCACAAACTTCTATATATTGGATATTAGAGAAGATGTGGAAACTCCTATGGTCCTTGGACAACCGTTCCTGGCCATTGCTCGCTCAATACTTGACATTGATGGGGTGAACTAACTCTGAGGGTAAGAAAGCAAAAACTAACCTTCAAAGTGTCAAAGAAAGACAACTGTTCTCCTTTACCTCCAACTAATATCAAGGAAACTAAACCTTGAGGACAATGGGAAGATATTGAGGATCCTGGGAATGCATTCAGAAAGAAACGATGGCGTAGAAGAAGCTGAAGGAAGGAGAACCACAAGGAAGGTGGAATCATAGCATGGTAGCTTATTCGCAAATTGTGAGATCAGTGACTTCACTACCATTGCAACATTCATTTGAACCACCGTAAGTAAAAAAAAAAAGCATTGAGCTACTGACGTTAAAAGAAGCGCTGTATGGGAGGAACCCATGGTATTTTATTTCCTTTGATTATTTTTTAGAAAGTTTGAATTCTGTAGTTAGGATTATTTCGTTTCCAAATAAAATCAGGAAGGCATAGGACTTTGATATGAATTTGATGATCGATGAAGTACATAAAGAGAGGTTTATGGGCCACAAAGACTTAAGAAGTGACTTAGGAAAGTGAAGAAGAACAAAAGGAAAAGAATGATGAAAAAAATAGTGAAAAATTGCAGGCTACGATCGTGGTTTGCGGCAAGGTAAAAAGGGGGACATGTGATTTTTAAAGACAAAATTTACCATTTTACCCTCCAATCTCCTATATATTCAGTTCTAACTTTATTTTTTTCACTCACTTTTATTTTTACTTTATCTCTCTAAGCTTTTAACCTCCAAATACTCTCACTTCTCTCTACCTAAATTTCAAACTTCCAAATTTTTTCCATCTTTTATCGACTGGCAAGCCAGTACACTGCACATTAAGTAAATAGGAAGGTGCAATCAATCATAGGACGAAACCAAGTCTCGGGACGAGGGAAAAGGAACAGGGTAGCTGATTACGAAGCACCTTTCCCATTCTTTTCAGATGAGGAAGGTAAGTGTTTTCATTCTCTTCGTAATAAACAAATTATGGTTCCAAAGTATTTTCATTTTGAAACTTTAGATAGATTAGAATTGCGAGACAAGGTCGAAAGTTTAGCAAAGAGAATTCAATGGGGGACAGTTCATTTAATTTCAATTCCCAATTTACGAAGAACTTGCCTTAGAATTCATTACATCCCTTCAATTCGAAACTATCAAACTTAGGGAATTGTGGTTTAGGTTACGGGGACAACCTTATGGGCGTGATTATGAAACTTTGTATGAAATTTGTGGTTTTCCCAAGTCGTTCGTAATGGATCAGCATGATGACTTCCGTGTCAACCCCTATTGGACTGAACTAACCGACACTAAGAATGCACACAACAACATCATTAGGAGCCATAAACACTTGTTGATGCACAAGTTCATGTGTCAAACCGTGTTTGACAAAACAAAAACCAACAAGTGATTGATGAAAGAACTTTTCATGTTATGGTGCATGGATTATAGCATTACGGTTTGCACAACCACCCACATCTTTGAAGCCATTATTGCTGCTCGAAAGAAGAAGAGCAATAACTTAGGAATGGGCTACTTGGTTTCGGCTATAGCTAACAACTATGGAGTTGAGTGCAACAGACTCATAGTCTACCATCCTAAATTTATGAACCATCATCATTTATGATGAGTTGAAATCTTGAAATCCCATAATATGCAACTTTGAGATATTAGTGCCAAGACACATGTCAAGGGCAGGAATGTCAAGCGAGTTCAAGCGCTCAACAACAACAAGAAGAGGATTTGACAAGCGAGGAATCTGATGAAGAAGAAGAAACAGAAGAACCAGGCTAGAAGAAAGTATTGGATACAATCTTTATAAACACCAAGGTAATTACAGATAAACTTGCAGAGAACTCTAGAAGGAAGAGGGAGATGGCTAAAACTCAATGACTTCGGAGTTGAGACATACGTCGTATCCATCATTATTTCGAGGCTCATGTGTTCAATTGCCACCTCCAACACCATCACACCTCCATCACATGAAGCTTTGTTTTAACCCCCTTTCTTTTTAAATTTAGTCTTCATTTTATTTTTGTTTTTGTTTTACTTTAATTTATGTTTCTTCTTTCCTTATGTGTTTGTTTGTCCCCTTCTCACATTGAGGACAATGCATTGTCAAATGTGGGGAGGCTTATGTGTTTGCTTTAAGTGTGATTTTGCTTATTTGTATAATAGTTGCTAGGTTGCATTTTATGAATTTTGTGAATGTGTCAATGACTTAGATGAATTGGAATTGATTTAATTTTTAACATAGTCTATTCGGTTGTGAAGAATCATTAGCTTGAAAATTAGTGAATTGGGGTTTTTAGGTAAATATGAAGCTTAATTAGGATTTAGTGTGAGTTTTTTTCACCCTTTAAATTGTCACATTCATTTATAATTTGAGGCTTTTCGACTTAAGTAGCTTTACTAGTATTTTTCATGGAAACGAGTAGCTAAAGTAACAAGGTAGGCAATAAAAAAATCATGTTTGTTAAATAAATAACTATCCCGCTAGCCTTCAGGTTATGAATAGAGCTAGTAGCCAGTTGAGAACATTATATAGCTAAGTAACCAGATTGACATGCATCACAAATGTGTGCCTTCGAGTCAAAAGGATATAATGACGTTCCAACCGAGTAGCTTAATAAAAAATATGACTTAGTCAAGTAACTAGATCGACATTAATTACAAATGTTTGCCTTCATGTAGAAAGACTAAGTCCATATTCAAAAAAAGTAAATAAAAAAATGTGTTTTCGAATAAAAACCTACCGAACTTGTAATAGTTGACTTTTCATGAAAATGTACTTATGAGTAGTTATAGAGTTTGAATGAACAAAGAATTCTTAATGTATGTGTGCAATTGAAAAGGGTAAACAATTTAACATTTGAGTCTGGATTAATATGTATATGTGGTTTAAAGCCCCAAGACGTAGATTTTGCATGTTAATGATTTGAAATGATTCAAAGGATTGTGTTTAAAATTAAATTTATTCCATTAAGTTGAAGCCACTGTCTCATTACTATATTGTGTGTTGTGTGTTTGTTGTTTTGTTTGCTTAAGGATAAACAAACGTTTAAGTGTGGAGATGTTGATAAGTGTGAATTGCATCATATTTTAGGACCTAGTTTGATATGTATTTAAGTGTTAACTTAATTGTTTAGTATGTGTTTAGGTTAGAATTGTGTTAGTTTGTTAATTAATTGTGTTTAAGTTTTTTTATGGGTTAGTACAAGTCTTTGAGCTTAATTGTTATGTCTTTGAGGTACCTTGATGTGTTTATTAGTATTTTAGGGTCAACATTGAAGAACAGAGAAGTTTCTGAGACACTCTGGCTGAAATAATGACCCACAATCGTGGCACAACAGACCACAATCATGACAGAAGCAATGGAGTCAGCCTACGATTGTGAGAGAAGCTTAGGAGGCCACGATTGTGACAGAAGGCTCAGATGTGGCCCACGATCATGGCCTGCATCAGACAGATGTGCAGACACTCATAAAAGTCAAGTTTGGAGGGAGTTTTTGGACCTTTCGGACCCCAAAAAATCCCTAGGGCTGCCTAGAACACAAAAGATATATAAAGAATATGACAAGGAAGATGAAGGAGCTTTTGCATCAACCACCAATTAGGAACTCTAGAGAGAGTTCATTGAGAGATTGAGAAAGAGAAGAAGGGAGAGAGACGTGGAGAAAAAGGCAACGTGAAGTACTTCCCAGAATAGGAGGTTTCCTAATTTTTCTGCCTCCATCATCTATTTAAATCTTATTTCCAGTGTATTTTGAATTTTATTAAAGTATAGAATTGGGATAACCATTGATGATAGGATTGTGTGAATGTTGAGGATGTCTAAACTCATATTCAGGTTGTTTTTATCGTGATTTAATAACAATCTGATTGTTTTATATTATTTGGATTTAATATGATTGATTTCTGAGATTGCATAATCTGGTAATAGACTGAGAGGGTAAATCGAATGAAAAATAATTAGAATGAGAGTTAGGTGATTTAATAAAAACAAGAAATTAATCAAATCGGTAATTGTGTGAAGAGATATCTCACATAGGTTCCCAGTAATCTATTAGAAAACTTCAAATCTAATTAGGGTTTGGATAGATTGTTAATTGAGAGAATGCAATTTTCCATAATCTGATTAGGGTTTACAATTTAGGGTTAATGGTTATAACTCAAGAGAGAGTAATCAAACCTAGGATCATCTAGGACCACTAATCCAATAATTCATAATCGATTAGATTAGCATTAAAGATAGTAAAAATTCACCTTTCTCTCAATTGATAGTTCCTTTAGGTCGATTCTTAAATGTGCACGTTGCAACTACTACTTTGTTAATATTTTCATAATTGATTCTTAGAATTGTGTTACGTGATTAAATTAAATTCTTGCCTTAGTTTTGTTACATTTTGAATTACTGTGCATTATTTTGGCCTTAGATTTTAGGATT
>JAOQML010041931.1:0-10688 GCA_027568935.1 Erythroxylum urbanii
ATAATAATAAACATAATTGATAAAAATAATAAATTTAATATTAATAAAATTAATAATAAGTAGAAGATTAATAAGTAAAATAATAATAATAATAGTAAATTTAACACACACTTCAAATTAAATACACACTTCACATACAAACTTCAATCTCAAATCCCTTTTCCTTAATCTCAAATTGACACTTTAATCTTAAATCCCTACTCCTTAATCTCAAATTCACGCTTCAATCTCAAATCCTAAAATTCACACTTCAATCTCAAATTCTCAAATTCACACTTCAAATTAAGCATTATAACAAATTTTTATTACAACAATTATACCAAAACAATACAACAATCATAAGGGGCATTTTATCGGACACCTCATAGGCAGTATGTATAATCTCTAACTAAATACAAAACAAATGCATTTTTCTATTATTTACCAACAATAATACATGTAAACAACAAATCAACCAACAATGACACAAAAAAAACAATATACAACAACAATAATCACAAAAAAACCGATCACCCAAAATACCCATGGTTCATATATAAAAGTTGTATTTTTTGGAGCAAAAATACACCCAATAGAGAGCTTACTAGAAAATAACGCATGATGGGTGAGAAAATGCTCAGAAAACGGCAGTGAAAGTAAGGATAATTGCCCAAAACTAGACGACGGTGACGGAGGAGAGAAGAAGAAGAAAATAGGGGGTATTAGTCGGGTTAAAGACGAAGAACCAAACGACATCGTTTGGTTTTAAACCAAACAGTGTCATTTTATTTATTAACCAGTCGACAATTACCGACATAAACAAAATTCCATCGGTATTTAAATTCATCAAATATTTAACCGCAACATCTTGACGCTTAATTTTGCAACAAAACACATTGTCCATCGGTAAACTTGATATCAATTTAACGACGAACGCTATTTTTTCGGTAAATAACAGACGCTGATCTAAACTCACCAACAGAATAGTTTCTGTTGGTAAATGTCTAAAGCTATTTAATTGCAGGAAGCATTCCCATAATTTGTACCGATGGGAATGGTTACGTCGTCACTATATATCATCGAAGATTTTGCGTGAAATTCCTTCCCTCCACTTTTACCGACGACAATTGTTTCCATCGCTATATCTAAACTTTGACGATGTATGTACCGACGGTCTTTTGTATTCTATCAGTAAATAGCTACGGTTTTTATTCCGCCGGTAAATTTCTGACGCTAATTTATGTTTTTCTTGTAGTGGATGTTGCTTGAAAATTTGGCTACACCATGGTTTGCCAATATCACAAATTATGTTGCTAGTGGTAAGCTTCCTTTTAGTTTATCTTATCAACAAAGAAAGAGATTTTCGCATGAGTGTGCCTGATATCTATGGGATGAGCCAATTTTATATAGAATATGCGTTGATAGGTATATATGACGATGTTTTTTAGAGGAAGAAATGTTAGAAATCTTATAGCAATGTCATGAAGGTCAATATGCTGGTCGTTATGAAGCTAACAAAACTGTAGATCGGATACTTAAGAGTGGATTTTATTTTCCACAACTGTTTAAGGATGCTCAACCTTTTGTGGCATTATGATATTGATCTCAGAAAATAGGTAACATCTCCAAAAAAGAGGAGATGCCTTTATCGAACATTTTAGAAGTGGAAGTCTTTGATGTATGGGGCATCAACTTTATGGGTCCTTTTTCGTCCTTAATGGGGAACATGAACATTTTAATGGAGGTGGATTATGTCTAAAGTTGGGCTAAATTAGTGGCATCTCCAACTAATGATGGAAAGGTTATGCAAAAGTTCATGAAATGGTTATTCAATCGATTTGAAGTGCCACAAATGATAAAAGTAATGGAGGTACACAATTCTATAACAAATCCTTTGATGCCCTCCTAAAAAGACACGGAGTTCACCATTGCACTGCTACGCCTTATCATCCACAGAATAGTGGCCAAGTGGAAGTTATCGACCAGGAGCTGAAACAAATTTTGGAAAAGTCCATGACCAGCTCTAAGATGGATTAGGCAATGAAGCTAGATGGTGTCTTATGGGCTTATAGGATTGCTTTCAAGACACCTATCAGAGCAACTCCTTATAGACTTGTATATAGAAAAGCTTGTCATTTGCTGATTGAACTAAAACATCAAGCATATTGGGTGATAAGAGCATCAAATTTTGATTAGAGGCAAGCAGGCAAAAAATGATTTCTATAACTGGACGAACTTGACGAGTTTCATTACAATGCATATATAAATGCCAAACTCTACAAAGAGAAGGTAAAGAAATGGAATAGTTCTCATCTTAAGCAAAAGGAATTTAAGGTGGGAGACGTAGTGCTGCTATATAATTCAAGGTTGAGGCTATTTCCAGGGAAGCTAACATCTCGATGGAGTGGACCTTTTACGGTCATTCAAGCTTTTAATCATGGAGCCCTCAAACTGGAAAATGCTAATAAGGAAATTTTTGAGGTCAATAAGCATTGTTGTAAACTATATCTTGGAGGAGTAATTCACAAGGGCAAGGAAGTGATTTCCTTCCATTCAAATAGATGCCTCCGAGGATGCAAGGTCAAGTTAATGACCATAAATTAGCACGTTCAATAGTTATATTTAAATTGTTGTGTTTAGTTAGAATTGTTTTGAATTTTAAATAAAATTTGAAATGATCTAGGATTACTAATTCTCTTACTCTCTTTAGGGAATTCCAAAATAAGACAACAATCTCAAATGTCAAGCGGATTTAGTCTTAATACCTCACCATCATCACCTCTACCACCATAAGGTTTTGTTTTAACCCTTTTTTTAGTCTTTATTTTTGTTTTATTTTATTTAATGTTATTTCCTTCCATGAGTGCTTGTTTCTCTCCTTCTCATATTGAGGACAATGTGTTGTTTAAGTGTAGGGAGGGTTGTGTGTTTTGCTTTGTGTGAATTTTTCATTTTGATATATTAGTGTGTTTAGGTTATATATTATGAATTGTGTGAATGCATCGATAGCTTAGATGGGATGAAATCGATTTAATTTTAAACATAATCTACTAGGTTGTGAAGAGTCATTAGCTCGCGAAATTAGTGATCTGGGTTCTTTGGCTAAAATATGCAAGTTACTTAGGATTCAGTGTTAGTTTATCACCCTATAAGTTGTCACATTCATTCATAATTTTAGGTCATTTGACTAAGTAGCCTTGCTAGTATTTTTTCATGAAAATGAGTAGCTAAAGTAACAAGGTAGGCATTACTTAAAAAAGAAGAAAAGGTGTTTGTAAATTTTTTCTATTGGCCTTCGAGTTATGAATAGAGCTAGTAGCCAGTTAAGAACTTGTTGTAGCCTAATAACCTGATCATCATGCATCACAAATGTACGCCTTCACGCAAAAGGCTATAATAACATTCTAACTAAGCAACTTACTAAAAACATGACTTAGTTGAGTAATCGAATCGACATTCATCCCCAATGTTTTCCTTCAGGTAAAAAGATTAGGTCTATGTCCATAAAAAGTAAAAAAAATGTTTTCTAATAAAAACCTACCGAACTTGTAAGTAGCTTAACTTTTTGTGAAAAAGAACTTAGGATTGCTTACAAAGTTGATTGACCAAATAATTATTAATGTGTGTGTACAATTGAAAAGGGTGAATAAACTTGACATTTAAGTTTGATTAATATGTATATTTAGTCTAAAGTTCTTAGACCCAAATTTTTCATGTTAATAATTTGAAACAACTTAAATGATTGTGTTTAGAGTTAAATTTGTTTAATGATGTTGAAGCATTGCCTTATTATTGCATTGTGTGCTTTATGTTTTTGTGTTATTTGTTGTTTTTTTGCTTAAGGACAGGCAAACATTGAAGTGTGGGGAAGTTGATAAGTGTAAATTACATCATGTTTTAGGGCATAATTTGATATGTGTTTAGTCGTTAATTCGATCATTTAGTATGTGTTTAGGTTAGCATGTTATTAGTTTGTTAATTATTTGTGTTTTAAGTGTTTTATAGGTTAGCATAAGTTTTTGAGCTTAAATATTGTGTTTTTGAGGTACTTGGATGTGTTTGCTAATGTTTCAATGTCAATATCAAAGAACAGAGGAGTTTCAGAAGACATTCAGGTTGAAACAACAATCCATAATCGTGGCCTAAAGCTCATATGTGGGCCATTGTTGTGGCTTGCATTGGGTAGATGCACAATTGATTACGAACCTCATGTTTCTAGGGATTGTTTGAACCTTTCGAACCTCGAAAAGACCCTAGGGTAACCCATAACATAAAAGATTATTTAAAGAACAATAAAAGGAGCACAAAGAAGCTTTGTGCATCAGCCACACTTGAAACCCTAAAGAGAGAATATCGAGAGAGAGAAAGAAGAAGAAGGAAAAGCAAGAAGAGGATGACAAAGCTGACTCGACGTCCTTTTTAGATTAGGAGGTTTCCTGACATCGTTGCCTTCTGCCGTCTATTCTAAGTCATTATTTCCTTTCCTTTTCATTTTGATTTTATTTTTGTATAGAATTGAGATGGATAGTATAATGATAGGATTTGGAATATTGATGATGTTCTAAACTCTCCTTCGGGATTTTATTTTGATTTAATGATAATTTAGTCGATTGTGTTTACTAGATGAATGTCATGATTTGAATGCATTCTTGCATAATTCAGTAATAAATTGAAAAGGTGAACTGAATGAAAATAATTAAATCGAATTAATAAGAGCTAGGTGATTTAATAGAAACCGTGATAAATCATATTGGTAATTGTGCAGAGAGAGATCCTGTATGATGATCTGAAAGTTTATTAAAGTGCTTCAAATCTAATTAGGATTTTGGATAATTTGTGAATTAAGAGATTGTAAATTCCATAATCTGATTAGGGTTTATAATTTATGATTTAATGGTTATAACTCGAGAGAGAGCAATCAGCCCTAAGATAGTCCAGAATTGACACTCTATTGACACACAATCATCTAGGTTAGCACTAATGATAAGTAAAATCTCCTTTCTATTGTGATTGCATATTGCTCACTTGTTAATACTTTTGTGTTAATTTTTGATTTGATTAGTTGAACTCAATACTCGAAATGAATTTCTATGACATCTTTTATTTTCAGTTTTATAGTTTTTCTGGACTTAGATTTTAGGATTAGACTACTCTCCTTCCTTGTGGGATTGACACATCTAATACTACGCTACTAACCGTGTTCTTGCAAAATATTGAGGGTTTATAAGAATAAAACTTACCCTGACCAAATATATCTATGATCTGAATGTTATTATTGCCTACTAACCTTTATAACTATAAGAAGATTTAAGCTTTAAATAAAATTCAATTCAAATTTGATTCCAAATATTAGGCTCTTCGTAGTGTTTAGTCAAATGGTGAAATTTTTATGGGAATTTCATAGTTCACAAGAATTGTAACATCTTAGATTTTTGGCTTTTGTATACTTAATTTGTAGAGTTGGTCATTCTTCTTTACATACTATATGCTAAATGTTTCATATATTGTTTAGATGTCTTTGTAAGTTTCTTTTGGATGTTTAATTCGTGTTGGTTTAGGTTAGGGTATGTTTTGGAGCTAATAAGCTTATAGATTGTAAGCTCATTTTTAGGATGTTGTAAGGCTTTTTTGTGTTTTTTATATAGTTAGAGTAACAATTTTAAGAAGTCTAAAACATAAAAGTTTTAGCTTTATGTGTTTAACTTACTTAGGGTTGTAAATCATGAGATTCTAAGATATGTAGCCACCTACTAGCTTTGACATTTTAAATAAGTTTTAACTAGATGGATCAGGTTTTTAAAGCAAGTACCTCTTTTAAATCGACCCTAAATAAATTTTAAAAGTTTAAAAAGTGCATATGGTTGTTCTTATCTCTCCCCATTCTCTCTCAAGTTCCTTTTAAGGGAATTCGATGGAGTCTTATTTTAATTATGTGTACCTACACCTAGAAGAGCTATATGTTATGACATTATAGGTGGATCATATAATCCCTATATTACTATAGATGGTCAAGTCATAGTGAAAGGACAACAAGTGTTAATGCTTTTGTTGACATTATACCGGTATTTGATTGTTAGAGCATCAAGTGTTAATGCTTGTAGTGAAATTTGGCATTGTATGCAACAAATATAAATACAAAACTATTGAACAAGTGTATTATATTAAATAAAAAAATTTCTTATTACAGGCCCTTTTTTTTTTAAGAGTGTTGCTCATCCTTTTTCTTTGTAGTCTATGTTTTTCCGTCCATCTAGCTAAGTCATCCAACTAATGTCCACCATATGTGTTGCTTTAATAGCATGAGTATTTGGGTTTGGGTTTTGATGAATGCAAAGGAGGTATTGATTTTATGTTGTCTAGAATATTTTTATAATTAGTGAGGAGTTTTTATGTTCTTCTTTTATAGTCAAAGTTTTTATATTTGGGTTTTATTTAAATCATTGATGAATAGATGTATGAATTACATAAGTATTAACTGTATAAGGAATGACTTTGAAATCTTATGGATGATCCAATGTATAATAATGAAACAAAATTTTGTTCTATGCATAATAAACCCCCTAGATGAAACTCATAAGAAATTCATGATAGTTTTTTGCATAATAAACCTCTGGGATGGTGTATAGGTTGAAAACCATTGATGTATCTTCTATGAGGCTTATTGGTGAAAAATTCCATTAGCTTAGGAGTCACAACGAGAACTCGTTTTCTTGATTCACAGGTGTAAACAATGTCACATACCATAGTATTAAAATCAATTATAGGAGATTAATTTAAACAAAAATACTTGAAATTCAATGTGATTAATTCAAATATAAATACTTGAACTTCAATATTATTAATTCAAACTTAGTATTAACATAAGAAATTAATAGGTTTAATAGACATGACAATTCTTTGCATATAAAACCCTAGGATAGTATATAAGCTGGAAACTTGTAATGCAGCTCTTATGAGGCTTATCGGTGAAAAATTCCACAAACTTAGGAGTTATAGCGAGAACTTGCTTTCTCGATTCACAGGTGTAAATAATGCCACGTACCATAGTATTAAAATCAATTGTAGGTGATTAATTCAAACATAAATACTTTAACTTCAATGTGATTGCTCGATGTAGTGTTGGAAGGCAAATGGTCAAAGATTTGTAAAAACTTAGGGGATGTTGCATAAAGTAAAGATTAAATGTTCTATAAACTTAGGGAAAATGAAGGATACTAATTATGAAATCACTTTTTTAACTATCAGTTTTGCATAAATGAGTAATGTTGATAGATCTTGGATGTATAGAAGATTAACACTTGATGGTTTCATTAATCCTGAGTTTGTTGAGGGAGTTATAGCTTTTATTCACTACGCATATTCTCAACCTGCATATATGGATGGCCTAAAGATCAGATATCCATGTAAAAAGTATAAACATAATCATTTTCTTCCTATTGATGAAGTGAATCTCCAATTGTCAAGAAAAGGGTTTGTTCTAAATTATTTTGAGTGGACACGACTTTTAACACTTCAATGGGTAATGAATTAAACTCATCAATAAATATGGATGAGTTTGAAGGGGGAATGGATTTAGAACAAATAATATTGGTGCAACTGAAAATCCTTATATCCAAATGGTTTATGATGTAGCCAATTATACCTTTCAGGAAAATATAGTAAAATCTTTAAAAAGAATCAAACCCACATGCAAAATAGTTTTTGACTTACTACAATCAGCTGACCAAGAATCATGGCTAATTTGTGAGAAAATGACTCAATTGTCTTCAATTGCTCGAATATTGAACATAAATTATAAAGGGCATATTTTTGATGAAAAATTTGATAAAATTCTTGGTTGTTGTAATGAATCATTACCTTTTGATCATACAATGATTGATAATTTTTACAATGTAAAGAAACTTATTAGGGGACTTAGTTTGCTAGTTGAAAAAACTGATTGTTGCAAATTGGGATTTATGTTGTTTTGGGGAGATGATGTGAAATTACAGGAGTACAAATTTTGTGATCAATGTAGGTTTAAACATAGAATGTGTTCTATGAAATAGAAATTAGTACCTTAGAAGTGAATGTATTATTTTCTGCTAACTCCAAGACTTCAAAGACTATATGCCTTTGATGTTACTGTATCTCACATGAGATGACATAATGAACATGAATAGGAAGATGGAATAACGAGCCATCTATCAGATGCACTAGCATAGAAATATTTCAATAACACTCATTATGAGTTTGCAGTCGAAAGTTGAAATGTTAGGTTGGGATTGTCGAATGATGGATTCCAACCTTTTGGTCAATCTAACCAAAAATATTCATCATAGCCAATCATAATTACTCCTTATAATTTGCCTCCATAGATATGTATGAATGAGGCATATATGTTCTTGACAGTGATTGTGCTAGGGTCTTAGAAATCCAAACCATAAAATTGATGTATTCTTACAACCATTAGTAATTGCATCATCTTTGGGGATATCGTATGGAGATATATGATGTGTCTCTTAAACGAAATTTTGTATTGAGAGCAACTTTGAAGTGGACTAATAGTGAATTTCTAGCGTATGCTATGTTTTTTGGATGGAGCTTATCAAGAAAATTAGCTTGTCCTTATTATGGCAATGATTCTTATGTGTTTTGTCTTCCAAACTAAGCCAAAACATCCAGGTTTGACAACCACAAGAAATTTCTTCCTCCAGATCATCCATTTAGGTGCAATAAACAAATTTTCATTAAGAATAGGATGGTACAAACACCTCCTCCCCCTCACAAAGTTGGTGAAGAGATATTGTAGGAGCTTGATGAATTAAGGTTGCTGAAAAGTTACATAACTTAAAGCTGATGAAGTTAATACAAGCATTAGTAAAAATTTTGGTTAGAGAAAACGAAGCATGTTTTGGGATTTTCCATATTAGAAAACTAATTTGATACATCATAATCTAGATTTGATGCATATTAATTTTTTTGATAATTTGTTTAAAACCATAATGAACGTTGAAGGGAGGACAAAGGACAGTGCAAAATCGCGAGCTGATTTGAAGCTTTTTTGTAGAAGGAATGAGTTAGGTAAAGATCTTCACACTGGTAAATATTCGAAAACATGTTAAACTTTGGATAAAAACAAAAGGAAAATTTGTGTGAATGGTTAAAAATTCTAAAGTTTTCCAACAGATATGTTTCAAACTTGTCAAGGTGTATGGATATGAGGAACTACAAAATATTTGGGATGAAAAGTCATGATTATTATATGTTTATAAAAAGGCTAATTCTAATTGCATTTTGAAAATTACTACCAATAAGTTTTGGGAACAAATAACAAAATTAAGTTTGTTTTTCAAAAGCTTAACATCATCTGAAATAAAGTTGGTTAAAATGGAAAAACTAAAAGGGAAAATTCCAGTAATCTTATCTAAATTAGAAGGGATTTTCCCTCTAAGCTTCTTTGATTATATGGAGCATCTACTCGTGCATTTATCACACGAAGCTAAACTTGCTGGTTCAGTTCAATATCGATGGATGCATCCTTTTGAGAGTTAATTATAGTAAATAATTAAAATGGGGTTATAAAATATTTTAATTATGGAATTAAATATTAATAGCTATTTATAATGTAGGTACTTGAATCAATTGAAGAAAAATGTCAAAAACAAGGCTAGGGTTGAAGGTTTAATATGTAATGCTTATTTAATAAAGGAAGTAAGTACATTTTATTCATATTATTTTGAGTCGCATGTGCACACAAGAAAAGAAAAGTTCCTTGTAATGAAGATGGAGGAGGAACTAGTGATATTGTTGGTATATCCATTTTCACATATCTTGGAAAAAATATGGATGGTCTACAAAAAGAATGTTAATAGGGGAAGAAATTATGTTAATAGAGGAAGAAATAGAGGCTGCCTATGGTTACAATTTATTGAACTATCAAAAGGCTCAACTTTTTGTGCAGTAAGTTGAAGTTGATTTTTAAATTAATTATTTAGGTTTTCGAAGTTAGTGTTGTTCACAACTAAATACATAATAATGCCTTTAGGTTATATAAGGAATGGTTACGCGAGCTAATGCTTGAAAAAATACAGGATGATATCAATAAAGAAGTTGAAAGATACTTTTCTCGATGGTTCGAGAAATATGTAAGTTTTTACTTACAATTATTAAAATGGTTGAATTATCAGATCAAAGTGTTTAAATGACATTATACTATTTAATATGACAAATTTTTTGTAGACCTCAGAAAATCCAATAGAGAATAAGTTCATATGTGATCTTGCGAAAGTACTTCTGCAAACTGTTAAATTGTATCTGGTATATTTTGTTAATGGATACAATTTCATACATAATATAATGGTGATAGCATGGCAACAATAAATAGTGGAGTTTGCATTCAGGGAGAATTGATGGATTACTATAGTAAAATTATTAAAATACTTGAAATTGAGTACCCTACATTGCCAATAAACCAGAGTGTGATATTTAAGTGCGACTGGTTTGATCTAACTCCTAATGTTAGTACAAAAGTGCACAACTAATACAATCTAGTTAAAATCAATCAGCGAAGAGGATTTAGACAATTTGAACCTTTTTGTGTTTGTGAGGTAAGCATCCAGGTGCATTATGTCCCTTTTCCCAACTTATGATGTGTAACATCCCCTCACTTATGGGAAGGGCATTTTGGTCCTTTTGGATCGGGTTAGAGTTATTGAAAGTGTTTTTAA